>BQKN01066279.1:289621-301335 GCA_022839385.1 Asparagus kiusianus
CTATAGAGTGCCCTTGGGCACTCTATAAGAGAGGAGAGAGATAGAGATAAATGAATGAGGAGGGGGGTCCCCTGATTTGTATTGGGATCTTCTCCTCATTCATTTCTCTCTATCTCTCTCCTCTCTTATAGAGTGCCCAAGGGCACTCTATAGAAAAACCGATATATATATATATATAGAAAAACTTATACCAACTTAAGTGGACGTTCACAATAAGTTTCTATATAAATAAAAGCGAACCACTAGAGAAAGACCCGTTAACGGCCCACAAACGTCAGGAACCCGACGACAGCAGCATTCTGTCGTTACTCGTTAGTCGTCGTCCTCTATTATCTTCTGAGCTGGGACGCACCAAAAAGCTTATAATTTGTATCGATAATTATTTGGACGAGCAAACAGCCATTTCCATTTATTGACTTTGTTTTCAAATTTAATATATAATCTTTGTTGCGAGAAAGTCCTCAAACTCAACCCAGCTTTTAGACTTATTAGTTGCTCTAATCAATCAAAATAAGTGGGGAAGGGGGAAAAAATTAAGCAATCATCGTTGATTAGTCGCGCATTATCTTATTGTTTGACTGGCAGATTGGCAAGTTAGGAGTGCGTCTTTTCCTTTAGACAACGGAAACGTTCTACTTATCAAAAAAATTTGTCACATTCCTTTCTTAATTTAGATATCAGTATCTAATTATTGATCCATAAAACTTGTGATCATCCATGTAATTGCAACTTCAAATCTTCCGTTTGAGCTAGAGTTGAGTTACAAAGTGACTTAATTTCTAAATTCAATTTTTCATATTCTTCAAAAGTTAATTTGTCAATCTAAATTCAATTTTTTATATTCTTCAAAAGTTAATTTGTCAATCTTTACCCTTTATCAGACTACTTAAATAATTTGTTTATGTTTTAATTTTCTCCGAACTACTTTTATTTTATTCTATTAGTATCTAACTTCAGATGTGAACTACAGTCATTTAATAATGCTGAATAATAAGTTTTATCTTACTTTTTATTTTAGTCTATTAGTATTTATTTTCTCTCTTTGACATCAATGAGCATACCACAGTCATTTAATAATGCTGAATGATAAGTTCTATTTTTGCTTGCGTGTAACCGATTCTGTTTGTTTTAAGGCGCCTCCATTCAGGAAGAAATCTCCCTTCAGAGGTAAGCCTAGGGAATTTTGGAATTATTTTATAATAACATATAAAACATGCCACGTGCCCATGATAACAGTCCAAAGTAGGCGCGTGCTGCAAACCAAACTATAGTTGTAGACTTTTATAGGTTAAAACTTAAACAACCAAACTTGGAAGTCTTTTCTTATCTTTAATGGGCAATTATAACTCCATAACTATAATTATAGAAATATAGTTAAACAAAGTCAAGTAGATAATATAGTCACATTAGAGACAATACAATAGCATAATATTTGTGTGTGTATATAACTAGGTTCTATGCACGTGCAATGCACATGGTTAAATATCATGGTCAAGTATTTTTAGTTTATTTCCTTACTAAAATTTGTTCATCGGTTCCACTTTGATATTTTTTCTCACTTATGTATCTAAACTTTAGTATTATAATTATTTACTTTCTTTAATGTTTGTCTAAATGGACTACACCCAATTTAAATTTTATGTTGATAATTGAATTGACCGGAAACAAATATAATCCGAAGCTAATTTCAATTTTCATATTATTTAGACCGACGTGAAATTAAGCTTGATTTAAGAAAGTATAGTGTTGTAAAAGTAAAAAATACCTAGAAAAACATCGTTATAAGCCAAGATGATTGATTAAAAGTGGGCTAAAATGTCACAAACAAGAATATGGAGTTTGCTCCTACTCATTGATAGACTTCATAAAATACCATAAATTAAATATTAATGCTAACTCTAGTACACTTTTATATGATAAAAAGCATCCGCATAAGCATATAAAAGTACTGAAAAATCATGAAAATCCCTTCTAAAGATTTCTAATTTTACTCAAAAATTAAACTATTTTATAAAACATCTAGAAACATTATCTTTTTATTCCTTCTATTTTATTTTTTATTGAGTCGAGATATGATCAATCATTCTCCATCTTTATCTTTTGCTTGGGCAAGTCTAGAATAGTTTCTTCATTGCCTATATTGATAGTGACATCAGGTTGGAGTTGAATTGTTTGTGCTCTTATCTCTCCCTAGTCTCGTTCATCTTTTATCTCCTCATGTAACTTCACAAGAAAGTTGAATATACTTTCGATGTCCAGCATGATATTTTTGAAATACGAACTTTGATTATTTTTCTGTTTCAATAAGAACAAGTATTAATTTTATATATTAATTTTTTTTGTATTTCTAATTTATTACTTAAATAAAGTTAAGTCTTACCTTTTTTTTCTCTGTAATGAATTTTTCTACTGTGCATCCAATAAGAGTTTTTGCTACATCAAATAATGTTACCTTTGCTATGTCCGTGTCATTTTTGACAAGGATCTTTCCAGGAGGATCTAAACTAATTACCTTCATTTTTTTATCAAATTGCCTGGGATTATGATGTTAATATTTAATTTTCATGTGTTTATTTCATGAAGAAGACATATTATTTAACCTTGGTACTAAATCATTGGTGATTCTGTGACATTTATCATTTAGACACTAGTGATAAACATCACTATCCACCTTCTTGGTGTAGCCTTCGCATGCATAGATCCATAACTGAACTCTATTATAAATGGAAGTTATTTTTTCCTTAAAGGTGCAATAGCGTGTCTGTATATTGATAAACTATAGTTCGGTTTAATTATGTAAATTTTAGAAAAGGTCTTGTAAGATCATATATTTTTTGAATTTTGTGATGATTGCATATCAATAATTGTTACATTTTTAAAGAGCCTTGATGAAGATTCTTTTGTCTTGACAGTTTGTTCTAAATGAGCCATGTGTTGTGCGCAGCGGAAATTTCGGCAGCACCTCCGGTGCGCAAGGTGCACAACAAGAGATTAGATCACAATAAAATTCTCGTTTCTCAAAGGAAACAAGAACCAAAAGCCAGATATCTCATCAAAATGAGATATCAGCTCTTCCTCTCGTCAGCTCTAGGACTGCGCGTCGAGGGAACCTACAAGCTATTACAAATCACGACAAGAACACAAATTTTATGTGGTTCGGCAAACTGCCTACGTTCACGGGGCAAGGAGGGGGGGAGATCTACTATTAGAGGGAGAGATACAACTAGGGTTTATAATCTCACAATCTAAACCCTCTTAAACAAACTCTCAAATCCCTCACATAAATATTCTCTCAAAGGGGTGCACAAACTAAAGAACAACTACAAAAAAGACTTTGCTTTCAAAATTAGCCGCTGCCAAGTCCCTTCGTTGCTCTTCGTAGCCGCCAACAAAAAAATTCTCCCTTGCACTGTTTTTCTTTTTCAGCCGCACAAAAGCACGCCACCCAAAACCCTTACTCACTTCGCACGGCCTTCACAAACCCCTAGGATAGGATTTTATAGGAGAGGAAACAAATCGGAAGCGTTTGCGGGTGGGCCATCACAACGCGGAAACAACCTGCGTCCTCCTTTTTTTTTCTTTTGTCCGCTGGACTCAGCGGTGGGCACGTGTGGCTGGGCCCCACCCACTCACAATTCTCCACCTCGGCGAAGTTTTCCCAAAACTGAGCCGACACCAACTAAACCAAATGTCTCACTTGTTGCGTCCAGTACGCCATGGCAACGGACTCATGACAACGGACTCCATCCACAACAGGTCGAGACCCAAACGGGAGTCGAACACTCAACCCAAACCAAATAGTGTCTACTCACCAATCAAACTGAGCCTACACCGACTACACCAAATGCCTCACTTGCTGAGACCCAAATGGGAGTGCGAACACTCACCCCAAATGTCGATGTCGCTCACCAAATCGGCTGCATCATAACTGACTGCCTATGTATCCTCTTGCCCAAGGAATCAAGCCTTCACGTAGTTCACCCAATAGCCTCCAAAGACCCTCAATCAAATAGAAAAGTCTGCAACTCTTCTCCAAAATCACCAGACGATCTGCAACTGATAGCACTCCCAATGGCCCCAAATTGAGACAAATCAAACACCTCCATCTGAGGTGAACCAATGGCCGTATCCAAATCAAGTCTATCAGCTGCAATCGAATCCAACTCATCATCTGCATCCAAATCCAAATGATCCCCAATCTGTGTCACCTCAGCTGGAATCCCAAATGATGCAGTATGATCTGAAGTCTTCACCCTACGTGGAGTAGCATCACTCTCCACCTGCTGCGATGTCCAAATGATCTGATCACCACTCTCCACCTGCCGAGAGTTAATTGTGACATACCTGCTCAGAACAAAGTCAGAAGCTCCCAAATGATAATCAAATGAGCCTTCGAATCCCAAACGCGCTATCGAATCAAATCTCACATCCACGATGTGACCAAGTGCTGGGTAGTCAAACATCCGACGCAACCCAAAATCTGAAGCAGCTCCACCAGATCTCATATCTATACATACAGCAGTCGGCAACCTATACATAAGACGGTCCAAACATGTCGTAGCCCGCACACCAATGCCAATGCTCGACATCAAACGCCGATCCTCCTCCAGAAAGGAACAGCTCCCTAAATCTGCCATCTCATCACGTCGCCTCAAAGTTTCCACACCAATGAAGTGTCTCTAATTGCCGTGAGCTCGGCACGAATACAGATATAGGTCCCTCTTGTACCTCCCTCTAACATCAGACTGAAGTACCTTCACCTTTCTGCCAATACACTTCCTCAATTTGTTGCGGGCTTCTAGGACTTCACACAAACGGGACTTGGTTGCAACCCACCAATACCTAGAACAATCCCCAACCGCGGAAACCACATACCTATTACCTCCCAATGATGCTCTCTTGGAAGGCCCCCGAATGCCTGAATGAACACCCCTCAGAAGACCCCTCGAATGATGGATAGAAGTGCCAAACTCCACCTCGGTCTTCTTGCTCATACCAATGGGTTCACAGGACTTCAAATTGCAGGTCAAAGCACTCCTCAATAACCTATGCACGGTATTACCAATCAAATAACCCAGCATCAAACAACGCCACAGTCTAGCCGAATCTGATGAAGTCGTCATCTCCCTATCAATCGCCGTGCTTCCGATCAAATAATACAAATTGTTCCTTCTGATGCCCTTCATAACAATCATGGACCCCAATGTGACCTTCAAACGTGCATCCACCAAGGTCATTTTATAGCCAGATGCCACAAAAGCTCCTAGTTAAATGATGTTCTTCGACAACTGCGGAACGAACTGGCCTCACTTCTTCCAACCCCTGAATCACTCCGTTATACATCCGAATACGAACAGTACCAATACCACCAATAGAGCATGCATGTCCATTACCCATGAGCACAACATCCTCTCTTTCCAACTTCTGAAAGCTGGAGAACCAATCCCTCCTAGGGCAAACGTGGTATGAAGCACCCGAATCCAACATCCACTCTGTAGAGTTGGCAATACAAACTGACGGTAGTGCAGATAACGAATAGCCCGAAGAATCCGAATCTGAATTGTTGACACTAGTCTTGACAACATTCACCTCCGAAGCTTGTACAGCTTTCCCCTTATTCTTCTCGGCTCGATCTAACTTTGGGCATTCGGCTTTCCAATGTCCATCCTCTTTACAAAAGGCACACTGATTCCTACGAATCCCACGATGTGCACCTCTAGACCGCGACCTTCTGCTTCGGTTTGAACCACGGCCTTGAACTACTAATGCATCTCCTGATGCCTTCTCGGAGGACTCATCCACACTCTTCCTCAACTCATAATTCACCAACGCTGAGATCACCTCCTTGTAACTAACAGTAGTTCTTCCATTAATCATAGTTAGGACAAAAGTACCATAATCATCCTCGGGCAACGAACACAAAAGTAGCATCGCCTTGTCTTCATCCTCAACCATGATATCCACATTGGCCATGTCTGAAAGTAGCTTTGTGAAGTTGTTAACATGCTCCCGAATGGAAACTTCCCTCTTCATCTTGAATTCCTAAAACCTCTTCTTCAAGTGAAGCCGATTCTCAATGCTCTTCGTTAGATACTTCTCATTGAGTGTTTCCCATATTCTCTTCGCCGACGTCTCGTTCATCACGTCATAAATAAGATCCGGCGTCAAGCATGACCGAATAACTCCACACGCCCTACTATTCATCTTCTTCCAAACCTTAGCTTCCATATCGACAGGTTTCTCTTGCAACTCAAGAGTCTCCTCCAAATTCTGTGCGTCCAAGGCGTCCATCACCTGACACCTCCACAATCCGAAATTAATCTTGCCGTCGAACTTCGGAACATCAATCTTCATATTATTGATGCTCAAACTATGTATCGTCTTCGTAAGAGACGATCCCGATGTGCTTGCTTCACCCATATTGTCGATCTAACCCTTCAAATAAGAATTCTACAGCAAATCCTTCAAACAAGCTCCCAAGTCCAACCCAGAGCTCTGATACCACTTGTTGTGCGCAGCGAAAATTTCGGCAGCACCTCCGGTGCGCAAGGTGCACAATAAGAGATTAGATCACAATGAAATTCTCGTTTCTTAAAGGAAACAAGAACCAAAAGCTAGATATCTCATCAAAGTAAGATATCAGCTCTTCCTCTCGTCAGCTCTAGGACTGCGCGTTGAGGAAACCTACAAGCTATTACAAATCACGACAAGAACACAAATTTTACGTGGTTCGGCAAACTGCCTACGTCCACGGGGCAAGGAGGGGGGAGATCTACTATTAGAGGAAGAGATACAACTAGGGTTTACAATCTCACAATCTAAACCCTCTCAAACAAACTCTCAAATCCCTCACACAAATATTCTCTCAAAGGGGTGCACAAACCAAAGAACAACTACAAAAAAGACTTTGCTTTCAAAATTAGCCGCTGCCAAGTCCTTTCGTTGCTCTTCGTAGCCGCCAACAAAAAAAATCTCCCTTGCACTGTTTTTCTTTTTCAGCCGCACAAAAGCACGCCACCCAAAACCCTTACTCACTTCGCACGGCCTTCACAAATCCCTAGGATAGGATTTTATAGGAGAGGAAACAAATCGGAAGCGTTTGCGGGTGGGCCATCACAACGCGGAAACAACCCGCGTCCTCCTTTTTTTTTTTGTCCGCTGGACTCAGCGGTGGGCATGTGTGGCTGGGCCCCACCCACTCACACCATGTATATTAGCTTAAAAATATAATAATTTTTTATTCTGTTATATGGAAGTTTGTTTAGTTTACTTACCTCTTATTTCTTCAATAAGGTATATCTTTGGGTTGATATATATTATTGAAGCAATTTGCGATGATATGCATATCTCCCCTACAAATTTGAAAGAAATATAGATGAATTTTATGTTCGGTGGCTTTTAATAAGAATTTTAGTAATAAAATATGTTACCTTCATATTTAGAGATCTTGAAATGTGATAGTGTTATTACGTGCTTATCTTTAATTATGTCTTTAAAAATTGATCATTCGTTGGTAGTTATATCCCCAATTAAAGTTCAAGCAGGATCACGACACTGTATAAAAAAAAGAAAAAGATTGATTTTAACTTTTTTTGCTTACGATATTGTAAATAAGTATCATGTATACATTTTATCCATTAGAGTGATTTTCCTCTTCTTATTTGACTTGTTATATCTCCCAACATAGTTAATCAATGGCTTGATTTTAGTTTTTATTGCAAGATTAAATCTAGTTAGTTTTATAACAAGTTTATGATTACTTTATTATTTGAAGAATAAAGTATGAAAATTTATAAATACTTACTAAATTCTTTTATATCTTTCATGGAAAATGCTTATTTGATTGGGACAAAGTTGTTTAATATATTCTTCAAAGGGAACTCAATCGGTATTTCTTTGGTTGATATGTCTTTTGTCGATATTAATTCAAGTGATTCATGGACGTCTCTGAATTTTAGGTTTATTTCCTTCACTTTTCCATTTGAAATGAAAATAGCTTGTTTTTTGGGATATCTCTGAACGTTCTGATAGTTTCTCCATGCATAACTTCTTGTATTTTTTTACCCTATAAATATTATTAATATAAGAGATTAACATTTGTAAGTTAAAATCAATTAACCTAAGCTATTATATTATAGTCTTTTATGAGTTTTACTTAATTTAGCCATCTATCAATTACTATTATTTATGTATGCTTGCTGCTCCAACTTATTAGTAAAATTATGTGCAGTCACTTTAATTTATACAATAACGTTAATTTTTGACCTGTCATATAGTTTTCAAATTTTTATCCATTAACTAGATGTTTTTAATCTATTATATTGCTAAATTTTTACGAGCATTAACTTAGACAACTTTTAGATACTAAAAAGATACAGTAAATCTTAATTTGAAAGTAAATTTATATATCTTAATGAAATAATACCAAAAAATTACTGTTTTCTTCGCCAAGTTCTGAAATTTCAGCCGTTTTTTGTGATTTTGAAGTTTTGAGGGTTTGTTTTATAATTTTTAAAAATTCAAAAGTATTTTTTTAAAATTTAATTTTAAGTCGGGTACTTGTACTTTCCATATTTCATGTGTTAGTGGTAAGTTTTTAATATCAGGATATTTTTTGCAACTCTAGTATTTTGAGGGTGTTTTTTATAATTATTGAAACTTGGGTTGTCTTTTTGCAAAATTCAAATGTTCAATAGTCTGTTGATAATTTTCAGATTTGATATATACTAGTTATATGTTTTGAAATTTTAAGGTTTCTTTTGCGATTTTTAACTTTTGAGGGAGGTTTTTTTACAATTTTTATAACTTTAAGGTTATTTTTATAAGTTTTAAATTTTCAGGTGCATGATGCATGGTAGTAATCCATTGAATTCATCTATGTTATTTGCAAGTTTTAAAATTTTAGATTTTAAGGTACTTTTTTATAATTTGAACTTTTAGGGTGTTTATGCATTTTTTGAAACGATGAGGGTGTTAATGATAAAATTTAACGTTACTGTTAATTTGTAGATTTTATTTTTTAAATTAA
This sequence comes from Asparagus kiusianus, assembly GCA_022839385.1. NCBI lineage: Eukaryota > Viridiplantae > Streptophyta > Magnoliopsida > Asparagales > Asparagaceae > Asparagus > Asparagus kiusianus. The sequence continues at coordinate 298,650 of BQKN01066279.1, forward strand.
AAAAGTCTAGGTGTTTTATGTAATTTTGAATTTGTGAGGATGCTTTATGCAAATTTTAAAACTTTTTGGGGTTCTTTTTTGTAATACTCTATGTATTATTGTATGTTAGCTACATATAATTTATTTACCTTAACAAACTAATATCGTGGAGCTATTGCATGTATTTTATTAATCTTTTTTAAATTATTGAGCTTTAGGTAGTTCACATGAGATTAGCATAGGATATACTTAAGATCCAAATAAATTAAGATTTAAATGAGGTATTCAAAATAGTGGATGATAATATTAACTATGGAAAGCTTTTTTCCAAACTCATGCTTTATTTGGAAAAGAAAAGTAAGGGTGTTTGATTCATTTTGATTATAATTACTATTTACAGAAAACATGATTATCATAATCCTTTTTATGTTAGGAAGTTGATTATGTGGGTGAGTGGAAAATTAGAAGAGCTTAGGGTCCCTTGAGTTTCCCCGATGACTGATTAATTAAGAGAAAGTGGATTCTTGCACAAGTAACACCCCGTTAGAAGGCCGATGATGATCTCTTAGCATGCTCTCTGATGTTCAAGTCAGTGATAGAGATTAAGTAAGTTTGTAGAATGCAGTATCTAGTTTTAGGTCATTATCTAGCGTGCCTTGGTATAGTGGGGTTTGTCCACTATTTATAGAGAACTTGTGTGTGCAACGTTGGTAATTTGACGGGGTCGGTGCGGTCAGTTGGTCCTATTGCACTTTATACCTATCGACATGAGGTTAAATGAGTCACATTTGCATTTAATGCGAGTTTGACAGAATGGCTGAAGTTCTAGCGTCGTCCGATGAGTCATTATAACTTTGGCCCAAAAAGTAATAATGACTCTAGCCATGCATTAAATGCTATGGAGAGTTGATGTAGGACGTTTAACAGAAAATTTAATGGATGATTCGGACATTCACGAGCTAAATACAGATTTATACTTCCGCAAAGAAACAATCATATCTTTCAATCCGGAAGGCGGATTCTGACATGTTATATATGTAAATCACCTATCTCGACGAGACGGAGCCAACCAGATTGTCAGATTTTTACAATCTCATCAGTTATACCCAGATTTGGCTGAAATCCGAAAATAATCAGCCTTTAGTTTATTTTTAGTAATAAAGTTGGAGTCTTTTAGATTAGGAAATAAATTCAATTTTAGAGTCAAATTAGGTTAGAAAAAAAAATCAATTTTGATTCATGATTTGTTTCCTCTATTGTAGGGAGTATTTTTTAGGATAGAACTGATATTTTCCATTTTTGTAATTCTAGTTTTAGTAGGAGTCTTACTTGTTTTATCTATTTAAGAAGAGTCATGTAACCTCAAAGAAGAATAACTTTTGATTAATAAAATTTCTCTTTTCAATATTTTCTTCGTGGATTCGAAGTTCTTTGTGGATTCGAAGATCGTTCTTTGTGGATTCAGAGAACACCCTTGGTGGATTCCGAGGTTATCACTTCCGCGCTGTGTCAATTGGTATCAGAGACTTGTTCCTACGATCTGATGGCAGGTGATGAAGCCCCTATTTCTCGAACTGAGTTCGACGTGCTAAAGACCGATGTTAATCAGATGAAGACTGTCATGGAGCGACTTGCGGTGACAGTTGAGCGTCAGAACACGGTGGGAGATCAAAATCGCGTTGATGGTCGCCAACGACGTGATCTGACTTCACAAGATAAATTCTATAACGATGATCATAGAGGCTACCGAAGAAAGGAGAACTATGATGCTGGAGGATTAAAAATACCATCCTTCAATGGAAAGCTTAATGCTGATGATTTCCTTGATTAGATTGATAAAGTGGATAAGTATTTTCGGTATAATATAATCCCAGAAGATTGGAAAGTTAAATTAGTGGTCTACAGGCTTAAAGAAAATGCATCTGCGTGGTGGGATGAAATACTGATAAATCGATATCATCAAGGAAAGGATCCGGTTCGAATGTGGGCAAAGATGAAGAAATTATTGAGAGATCGTTTCTTACCTTCTAACTACAAGCAATGACAGGTGTCTCTAGTGGCAAACAACAAGACGCTCACCCCCGGAAAGAAAGATTTTGCCACCATCAAGATTCACCATGAGGTTTCGGATGTTGATGATGATATTCTACATGATATTTTGAGTGATGTTACACATATTGATATTGTCCCGATGGAGGAGAAAGATAAAATAGAGAGTGAGACAATTAATGGTATGTGTGCATTGCTTGGTGGAGAGCTTGAGATAAAGGAGATGAAAGAATTATGTATGGAGTACGAGGAAAAAAATTATTTTTTTGAAGCAATAATCATCAATAATGGTGAGATGATACTGTCGACACTAGAATATGGGAAGCAACAAGGAAAATATTTGAAGGAGTTTTTCATGGTGACTACAGAGCCACATGCTGCCAGTTACATACACATGTCATGAAAAAGATTCATACACAAGTTTGATACAAAAGAAGTCCTAGCAGAGGAGGTAAGAGAACAAATGGAGAAAATCAATACTAAATACAAGGCGGATGCTGATCGTTGTAAGAGAAGAAAATTATCTATCAATGAAGCTACTATTCTACCAAATATAAGCTCGGGGTCGAGCTTCTTTCAACAAGGGGAGACTGATGTAGGACGTTTAACATAAAATTTAATGGATGATTCGGACATTCACGAGCTAAATACAGATTTA
>BQKN01066279.1:301345-321928 GCA_022839385.1 Asparagus kiusianus
TAGGGAGTATTTTTTAGGATAGAACTGATATTTTCCATTTTTGTAATTCTAGTTTTAGTAGGAGTCTTACTTGTTTTATCTATTTAAGAAGAGTCATGTAACCCCAAAGAAGAATAACTTTTGATTAATAAAATTTCTCTTTTTAATATTTTCTTCGTGGATTCGAAGTTCTTCGTGGATTCGAAGATCGTCTTTGTGGATTCAGAGAACACACTTGGTGGATTCCAAGGTTATCACTTCCGCGCTGCGTCACGAGTGGACGGTGAAACTGATAAGTTGTCATTGTTCGAGAAGTTTGATTAGAAGACACCTTTCGTCTCCGACTTGGGTTCTTTTAGCAGGCACCCGCTTGAGGACGCCATTCGTCTCGAACTCGGGCTGCTAGAGAAATCGACGTTGGTCTCACATGCGTTGGGCTTTCAGATTATAGGACTCGGCCAGTTAATTATGACACGTGGTTGGCTCTTAGGAGTTCATTAGACTTGGTAATTCTTAGGATACATAAAAATTCCAATTGCAAGTATTTGCTTTGTTGCATTATAATTTTTTTGTAAAACACAATTATTAAAGCAAGTCATTTTTAATAAAATCCTTTAAGCAATTTGCCCATAACACTTCCTTAAAAAGAATAAATTAGAAAAAAAATAATGAAACAACAGATTTATTCATGATATACAGTTTTTTTTTTGAAGTATAACAATAATTATATACAAATAGTTCAAATCTCTGTTGCGGAGGTGCGTAACTTTATTTCCACGAGGAAAACGCATTCTCAACTATTAAATCACTCGTGTTCAAAAACCTGAGAAGTTAGCTGACTAAATGTAGTCGGCGACCATAACTACTAAACAAAAAAACTGCAAAAGAGAGGATCGGATCTGCAAAAAAATCTTCAAAATTTGCAAATATTAAATTATTACAGCGAGTGTGCATCGACGTCGTCATCCAATGCTGACCTCCCATTAAAGAAGGTTTCCCCTCTTCTCTCTTCCTCCTCCACATCCTATTTATTATCATTCTCACCCCTCTTCAGTTTTAGATTTGCAAAAAACACCTTTTCCCTCTTCTCCCATTAATGGCGGAATCTGTGGAGCTACCCGGTCGCCTTGCGATCCTCCCCTTCAGAAACAAGGTGCTATTGCCTGGCGCCATTATCAGAATCCGATGCACCTCGCCAAGAAGGTATTTTTATGAAATAATTTGAAAATTTTGGTTATTTTTTGTGATTTTGGCTACTTGAATAGTTGTGAACTTGAATTTTGATGAAATTTGTCAAATTGTTCAAGATGATTTAGTTTCTCACTAGAGAAGTGATGGAAAGGAATTGACTTCTGTAACCCTAATTTTCTGTAAAAGTTTTATTTTCTTTTTCAGGACTTTAAGCTTGGTGAGCTGTAAATTTAGTCTTTTGCGGGGGTTATTCCTGAGATAATTCCATGGGGTATTTTATTTTTAAGTGATGAATTGATGTTTTGAACTATTAAGGCCTATTGTAGCAACTTTCATTAAAAATTGACTCTTTTTGACATTGAGCTTTTAATATTTTAGCTGTAATTAGGGAAAACTGGAACTTTTGAGTTTTGTTTTGCTTGTTTCAGTAAATAGTTCATTGAAGATAGTAAAAGGCCGAATTTTTGGGGATCTTTTTTCTCGTTTGAGTATAGTTCAATAATTCTGCAAAGAAGAGATTACTTAAGCATTTCATGAGTTTTAATGCAAAACTTGTTTCTTGATCCTTATTCTTTTCTGACCTCTTTAGTTCTTAGAAACTGATGATGAAGTCTGATTTCTTCTTGAAAGGGATTTCTAAAATGAGTGGGACTGTTGGATGTGTGATACTTGAATTTGTTCTCAATATGATGTCGATGAAGCTTCAAAGTTTTGACATTTTGTATTCTATGGCAGTTAAGTTTCTTGATTATTCTAAAAGGCTTTTAATGATTGATTTGTCATTTAGTTTGCGAGCTTTAATTATCACTGTAAGACTTTTACCTACTTTAGTTGACCCTGTCCATAAAAAGTGATACATGTTGAGGGAATTTCATGTTGTGGAGTTTTTTTTAACTAATTATTGATTGGAGCAATAATGCTTTAGTTTTTGATATTTTCCAATATGTTGTGATAATTAACCACAAAAAATAAAAAATAGAGAGACAACCACAAACACATAATATTTACGTGGTTCGATCAAATTGATCTACGTCCACGACAAGAGAAGAGTTTCACTATATTCAAGCTCTCAATACAACGCACATACAAAATTTAAGAGGACTCTTTTTTGTGTAGCTTTTCCTTTCTGGTTGTAAACACAGAGAGAGTTTTAAGAGAGAATAAGAGATTGTGAGAATCCAACAGGGGCCACATTAATTTGACCTCTCTCCCCCCGAAGTGAGGGCGACATCAATATTTCAAGCGGCTGATGTTTCTTCGGCTGCAATTGTTGAAAACTTGAGGGAATTGAAGTGAGGGCGATATTGATAACGACCTCCCTCCACCCGAAGTCAAATTTTGTGTTCTCCCTTTCAAAACAAAATGGGCCCCAATCATTTGGCCAAATTTAAGCCAATATCAACAATCTTCACCTTGGATTGAATTTTCAAACATCAAGAAGTTGAATATTTATCATGAACACAACTTACGTGAGAGCTCACTTCATAATAGAACAAGTGAAACTTAACCCCTCTTGCAAACAATGCCCCAACACGGGGTCACCTAACAAGTGCAAACGCCTCCCAAATTCAAGCAGTGCTTGAACTTGACAGTCAGGATCGGTTTGGTCAACATGTTAGCTGGGTTGTCTGCAGTATCAATCTTCTTCATCATGATGTTTCTTTCAGCAGTTGCTTCACGAATGAAATGATATCTGACATCAATATGCTTTGTCCTCTCATGATGTGCTGAGTTTTTGCTTAGATGTATTGCGCTCTGATTGTCACAAAATAAAACTGAACTAGCCTCCTGCTGAAGTCTAAGCTCCCTTACGAGATTTCTCAACCAAATGGCCTCTTTTACCGCTTCTGTTGCTGCCATGTATTCTGTCTCTGTAGTAGACAAAGTAACTGTCGACTGTAGAGTCGATCTCTAACTAATAGCTAAGCCAGAAAGAGTAAAAAGATAACCAGTCAAAGATCTCCTTTTATCGAGATCACCTGCATAGTCAGAATCCACAAAACATACAACTGAGGTTCCCAAAGTACTCTTACCAAAAACTAAACTCAAATCTGAGGTACCCCTGAGATACCGAAGGATCCACTTCACTATTTCCCAGTGTGCCTTCCCTGATTGAGCCATGTATCTACTCACTACACTGATTGCCTGAGCAATGTCTGGACGAGTACAAATTATAGCATACATAATGCTACCCATTGTATTAGAGTATGAAACTCGGGACATCTTCTTCTTGTTCTCACTTGTAGGTGAATCTAAAAACCGAGAGCCTAAAGTGAGGAGCCAAAGGAGTCGTAACGGGCTTGGCCCTTTTCATCCCAAAGCGTTCTAGCATCTTTTCAATATAACTCTTGTGTGAGAGATATAATGTTTTAGCTTTCATGTCCCTCCTGATCTCCATACCTAAGATCTTCTTTGGTGCACCAAGATCTTTCATCTCAAACTCATCACTGAGTTGTTTCTTCAAAATAAGAATCTACATGTTCTTAGCAGCAATAAGCATGTCATCGACATATAATAGAAGATAAATAAAAGAATCATCTCCTGGATGCATGTAGTACACACAACTATCATAAGTACTTCTTGAGTACCCATGATTAAGCATAAAATTATCAAACCTTTTGTACCACTGTCTGGGAGATTGCTTCAAACCATACAAAGATTTCTTCAATTTGTAAAATTTATCTTCTTTACCTTCTACGAGGTATCCCTCTGGTTGAGACATGTAGATAGTCTCCTCAAGTTCGTCATGCAAAAATACAGTCTTCATATCAAGCTGCTCAAGCTCCAGATCAAATAGAGCAACCATGGAAAGCAATACACGGATGGAGGTATGTTTCATAACTGGAGAAAACACTTCATCATAGTTAATTCCCTCCTTTTGTCTATAACCCTTAGCTACCAACTGTGTTTTAAATCTAGCATCTTCAACCCCTGGGATCCCTTCTTTCTTCTTGAAAATCCACTTGTATCCAATTGCCCTTTTACCCTAGGTAATTGCACCAAATCCCAAGTCCGATTTTTGTAAAGTGACTCGAGTTCTTTTGTAATAGCCGTGACCTAACGTCCAGATTCTCCACATGAGACAGCTTCAGTAAAGTTTGATGGTTCTTGAATACACATCTCTTCAGCTGTCGTGAGAGCATACGCCACTAATTCAGCATGTGCAAATCTTTGAGGAGGTCTGATCTATCTCCTCTCTCTGCTAGTGACTATGGAATAAGGTTCTTCAGTCTCAACATCATCATTATCCGAGCCTAAATCATGTTGCTCTTCTACAACTGTATGAGTAATTTTTATAGACGACTTTTGAGAAGTCTCTTCCTCGAGCTCCACCTGAAGCTCCACCTTATCCATGGTCTTCTTTACATTTCCTGTAGACTCAACAGAAACTTTCCCGTAATCAAGCATATATCTTTCATTAAAAGTAACATCTCTACTAATAATGAATTTAGGAGAATCAGGTTTAAGATTTCACAAACGATAGTCTATAACGCCATCAGCATAATCAATAAATATGCATTTCTTAGCTCTAGGCTCAAGCTTACCCTCTCTAACATGATAGTAAGCGGGACATCCAAATACCTTTAAATTTGAATAGTCATTTGGTTTATCTGACTATACCTCATTTAGAGTCTTGTGTTCAATGACGGTAGAAGGAGACCGGTTTACCAAGTAACAAGTTGTGTTAACAGCTTCAGCCCAGAAGTCTTTATCCAAGCCAGAGTTTGAGAGCATACACCTAGCTCTCTCCATCAACGTTCTATTCGTGCGTTCTGTCACCCCGTTTTGTTGAGGAGTGTGTCTGACCGTGCGATGTCGTACGATCCCAAAATTTGAGCATAATTGATTGAACTCACCACTGCAGAACTCTAGGACATTATCTGTTCGGAGACGTTTAATCTTCTTTTCAGTTTGATTTTTAATAAGTACTTTTCACTTCATGAAAGTTTCGAACACCTCGTTTTTGCGCCTGAGAAAGTAAACCCAAACTTTCCTGGAAAAATCATCAATAAACGTCAGAAAATAAAGAGCACCACCTTTGGATAGAACCTGAGCAGATCCCCACAAATCTGAATGGATATAGTCAAGAGTGCCCTTCGTCGTATGTGAGTCAGTCGAGAAGCTGACCCGAGTTTGCTTCCCAAACACACAATGCTCACAGAAATCAAGTAATGATGTATGGTCACCACAAAGTAAGCCACATTTACTCAAAATAGTCATCCCCTTCTCACTCATATGGCCTAAACACATGTGTCATAACTGAGTAGTATCCCTATCAGCATTAGAGGACACATATACAGAGCCTGTCACCGTACTGCATTGGAGAACATAAAGGTTGTTCACCTTACTACCTTTCATCACAACCAATGAACCCTTAGAAACTCTAAGAGCTCCACCTCCACCAGTGTTAAGAACACCCAATAGAATCCAAAGAACTCAAGAGATCAGATTTTTCTTTAAGTCCGGGATGTGTCTCACATCTGATAAAGTTCTCACTATCCCATCGTGACACCGGATGCGAACTGTACCAATGCCAACTGTCTTGCAAACTGTATTGTTGCCCATCAAAACTGATCCATCAGTTATAGATTTATAAGTAGTGAACCAATCTTTATTTGGACACATATGATAAGACGTACCCGTATCCAAGATCCATTCTCTATCGGAACGACCATCCAATGGACAAACTGCAAGAACCGTCTCAGCAACGACAGTATCGGCCTTTTTCGTATTAGCTGAATCTGTGGTTTCACCACACTGGTTGTCTTTCTTCTTTAGAGCATAGCATTCTAACTTGTAATGCCCTTTCTTGTGACAGTAGAAACACTCCACATGTTTTTTATTTTGGGCTAACTTGGACTTTGAACGATTTCTGGATTACCCTTTATCACCCTCTCTGGTCTTCGTTCTTCCTCTGGCTAGCAGACCATCAGCCTGCCTATTGGTATCTTTCCCATTTAACTTTGTTCTTAACTCAGCAGAATTCAAAGAGGCATTCACATCCTCAAGATTTATGGATTCTCTTCCATACAACATAGAGTTAACAAAATTTTCATAAGAGTCAGGCAAGGAACACAACACAATGAGAGCCTGGTCTTCATCATCAAGCTTTAGATCCAGGTTTTTCATATCCATGATAATTTTATTAAATTCATCAAGGTGTTCCTGAATAGGTGTACCTTCCTTCATCTTCAATGTGTATAGCCGCTATTTCAGGTATAATCTCATAGTAAGAGATTTCTTCAAGTAGAGACTTTCGAGCTTTGACCATAACCCCGTTGCCGTTTCCTCATCGGCAACTTTATGAAGTACATTGTCAGATAGTGACAATTGCAAGGCGTTGTGAGCCTTTTCGTCCATCTCTTCGATCTCGGCACTAGTCATATCTTCTGGGTATTTCCTATCGATAGCTTTAACCGTGCCTTCACGTCGCAACAAAGCCTTCATCTTTATCCTCCATAGGCTGAAATTATTCTAGCCATCGAAGATCGACACCAAGAACTTCACAGAAGCCATTGTGAAGGATTGAAAGCTATCCTAGAACCGAGAACCTCTGATACCAGTTTGTTGTGATAATTAACCACAAAAAATAGAAAACAGAGAGACAATCACAAACACACAATATTTACGTGGTTCGATCAAATTGATCTACATCCACGTCAAGAGAGGAGTTTCACTATATTCAATCTCTTAATACAACGCACATACAAAATTTAAGAGGACTCTTTTGTGTGTAGCTCTTCCTTTCTGGTTGTAAACACACAGAGAGTTTTAAGAGAGAATGAGAGATTGTGAGAATCCAACAGGGGCCACCTCAATTTGACCTCTCTCCCCCTGAAGTGAGGGCGACATCAATATTTCAAGCGGCTGAAGTTTCTTCGGCTCAAATCAGCCGCAATTGTTGAAAACTTGAGAGAATTGAAGTGAGGGCGACATTGACAACGACCTCCCTCCCCCAAAGTCAAATTTTGTGTTCTCCCTTTCAAAACAAAATGGGCCCTGGTCATTTGGCCAAATTCAAGCCAATATCAACACAATAAAAGTAACTTGTGAAACCTTTTGACCTTTTATAGGATTTGAGCTTTAGTCCTCACAATAAAAATTACAAAAAACAAGAACTTTTGATCCTTTGGAGCCTTACTTAGTAATTTCTGTAACGTGTTGTATTTTCAAAATTTAAAAGTTTGAGCCGTAGTCTTCATGAGAAAATATAAAGAACAAAATTTGTTGTTTTAGAACCTTCACGTGAAATTTGTATTATTCTGAACTATTTTAGATTGGTTTTATTATTTTCTTCCAAATGTTTCGAATTAGATACTCACTGAAAAATAAATAAAGAAGTAGCTATTGATCTTGTGGGGCATATGTTAGCAAATTACTTTTATGATGTCTTGGGTGGATTTAGAAGAATTATTTTGGTCTATTTATGGTATGAGCTGCTAAAGGAAAAAACTACAATTTCTGTTTAAATTTGCAGTGTGAAATTGGTTGAACAGGAACTGTGGCAGAGGGAGGAAAAAGGTTTGATTGGTGTGCTTCCAGTTAGGGATGCTGAGGTCACCTCTGTTGGTACAATATTATCTCCAGGTTATTCCCTTTTCTACTTTTGCAGACACATTTTTTTAAAGTAAAAAAGTTTTTAAGGGACAGTACACTTAGTTATATACTTTGTAGGTGGCGGGAGTGATTCAGGAGAGAGTTTAAGGCCTTCAGTTGATGCTTCGAGGGATTCTCAGAAGCAGGAGGGAAAGAGTCAACAGGAAATTATTCACTGGCACAATACGTAATAACTCTCAAGCTCTAATACAAGCAGGCTATTCAGAGCCCTCAATGAATTTCTTGCTCACTGTCGAGATTGAACTCCAATGCAACTAACTAATTAATGGAAACTGTCTTTAAATGTCATGAACGAGCAGAGAAATTTATATCGTATTTATCGTCTTTCTCAGAGAAAAATCTTTCAACATGAAATGTTTTCCCCTTTTCCGTCTTTTCTCTGCATGCTCTCAATTTAACTAGAAGTTTGTAGACAAAAAAGATAGTCTTGATGTGGAGATTTGGGCGTTCAATTTGCGAGACTTACTTTTCAGGGGAGTTGCTGCCAGAGCACTACATCTATCGAGAGGAGTGGAGAAGCCGAGTGGGAGAGTAACTTATATTGTCGTTCTTGAAGGGTTATGCCGATTTAGTGTTCAAGAACTCAGTGCAAGAGGAACATATTATGTTGCACGTATTTCACGTCTTGACATGACAAAGGCTGGTAAGATCTTTACATCTGTTCTCTCGTAATGACAATTTTGATCAGTGGTAACCATTTTTAGCAGTTTGGCATGTACTTAACTTTCGAAAAAAATTGAAGTAGCTAGTACCATATTGAATATAGGGTATTGAATGTGACTAGTAGGGCATATGAATCAGCCTTATTTGTTTTCTATTCATCAACCTTTTAGAAATCAATGTTTCAATGCCTCTTCCTTTTTTCTCTTATCAGAGTTAGACCAGGCAGAGCAGGATCCAGATATTATCTTGCTGTCTCGCCAGTTTAAAGCTACAGCCATGGAGCTAATTTCTGTTCTTGAGCAGGTAAGTCGTTAAATTTTAATGACATGTTTCAAATATTATCTGCCTAACGTTAGAAGCTTGCATAAGGAATTCATGATAAAAGGAGAGAAAAATATTGATAATGAAAAGGCTTCATTCTTACTTAAAGACTATACTTTGCTTGTTAGGTCTGTTCTTTGCCTTTCGTGAGCAGTACGAGTTCCATATCTTAACATGCAATACAAGGCCCTATTTATTGATATTCCTATTAAAAATATAATTATTGATATTTTGCGAGCAGTATGAGTTAATTGGTAGCCCTTTGAGTCTTATTTTTCAATGTTCCTCAAAGAGTGAAATGTAAATAGTTCTCATCTATTTTGTTGTTCGTACTTATGTGATCAGGCAGACTCATTTTACTTTTACTTGTGAATAATGTTTACAGAAGCAGAAAACTGTTGGAAGGACGAAAGTTCTTCTTGATACAGTTCCTGTACACAGACTGGCTGACATTTTTGTTGCTAGTTTTGAAATAAGCTTTGAAGAGCAGCTGTCCATGTTAGATTCAGTTGATTTAAAAGTCAGGCTCTCTAAGGCAACTGAATTGGTGGATAGACATCTTCAGGTTCGTACTTAAGTTGTTTTGTTGGTCCCAATAAGAAAAGAGACTACAACTGAACTGGGCTATTTCTTGCGGTGCTTTTCTTTATCATCCATATATTATAATATGGAATTGTGGGGGGGGGGGGGGGGCCTGAACAGTCAATCCGCGTAGCTGAGAAAATTACCCAAAAGGTGGAGGGTCAGCTTTCAAAATCACAGAAAGAATTTCTTCTCCGTCAGCAGGTTTGTTTCTCCCTCATGTCGACCGTTTAGATCTTATTGCTATTATTTATGCTATAAGCTGCACTTAACACACAATAACAAATTAGACTGTTTTGCATCTAGGTTGTCTGTCAATTTACTATCAATTAATTTTATATAATTTGCTAGAGAGATATGGAAAGAATATGCATACACTTGGATAGATGTATGCATGATTCATTGCTTGCAAATATGTAAGTACATATTTTCTGAAAGACCCTAATGTCACTAAGAAAGAACCTAGAGGGGGTGAATAGGGTTTATGCTCATCTAATCCAATTTAATGCCAAATAAAAACTAATTAACAAATATCCTACCAAATATGATACAAGCAAGATATGTGCAAGGATATTAAACTAAACAAGGGCAATATAAACATAGACAATATAGTGGATAAAATAAACAATGAGAGAATGGTAATAAAGACGAACACAAATATAAGTGCGCCAAGCCAAACTCAAACAAGCAATATGATCACGGAGTTCGGACCTTCCGTCCTACGTCTCCGCTCCCCACTCCTGGGGAGAAATCTACTATCACATTGGGTTTTCAACGCTCACCAAAAAACTTTTACACCTCACACTCAGTTTTCTAGTTCATCGAAAATTTTACAATCTCACACTCTTGCAATCCCATTTTACACCCTCTAAGTGTTGGTCTCTAGCCCGTGTCTCCCTCAAGTGTTAGGAATTACAACTTCTTTCTAGGCATTACCATCTACCCCACTCCTCTTGGGACGATCCCGTCTCTCACCACACACTTCTCTCGATGTACAAGTGTATTACAAAGTGATCTCACAAATTTAGCACACAATACAAATAAATTGTTCTCTACAATGGACGATAACACAATGTAGGCTCACTCTCTAAGTCACAAACCCACAACCCCAAATTATACTATGTATGCAAATACGATCAGCTCAATAGGTTGTGTGTGAACAAAGAGTATAATCAAAACAAACTAAACTCAATTATAAAAATCTAGCTTATAGAGATGATAATCAATAAACAATGTAAATATAAAGCTAGAAATTGAGTTTAAAAAAACTTCTCTAAAATGACAAGAGTAGGAGAGATGAATTGAAGCTCAAACACCAAGAATTGATCTCCACTTCCTCTTGTAAAAATCTCTTCACAAACAAACTTGAAACAAACACAAACAAACTTAAACACCCTTTAAATTTGTTTAAAAACTTTCTTGATTTTCAATAAGCTCTTCTTGGTAAACTTGCGGATGAGGCTAGGAAGTACTTTTGGACTTGAAAGTATTTGCTTCAATCCACTATTCCGCCAGCCTCCATTGGATATTATCGTTATGACGCGATTCCATCCATCCTCCAACATATTGTTTGTCTACAATAAATGGGAAAACACAAACAGTAGACAAACAACATTAGTTGTAAATTATTTGTTAAAACATAATCAAAACAAAAAGGCCAACATTTTCAAGCATTCTAGAATCAATTTTCGTGATCACGTCGAAAATGTCAATGCTGAATCTAAGTTTTTCCGACTTTTGAATGTGTAAGGCACTATTAAAACCTCTACTAATCAATTGTTTTCCTGCCTAAATTTGCATATTTTAAGTCAAATTCTCCTGCTTGCTGTTCAATGTTAGCTCTGTATGTCTTTCCCTCTCTCATATGCTAATTCTTGATAGCTTCCAGATGCGGGCTATAAAAGAGGAGCTTGGTGATAACGATGATGATGAGGACGACATTGTTGCTCTGGAAAGAAAGATGCAGACTGCAGGAATGCCTCCAAATGTCTGGAAACATGTTCAGAGAGAACTGCGGTAATACTTTATATTGCATCATGAAGACAAGTTCCTTTTAGTTGATTGATTTAGTTTGACCTTGGTGGGGTTTGAAATAATCGTATAAATTCTAGCTTGACCAGTGCCAAGCTTGCACTATCGAGATAAGTTCCTTTTAGTTGGGACTTAGTAGTATAAATGAGCCGAACTTGAGCGAGCCAGTCCTATCTGAATGCGATATGCTAACTTGTATCTGTTATAAAATCGACACAGTTAGCTAGTGCCAGAAATAGGAGGTTTTTACCTGACTTTTATTTCTACAGGAGACTCAGAAAAATGCAACCTCAGCAGCCCGGATATAGTAGTAATCGCGTGTATTTGGAGCTTCTCGCCGATCTGCCTTGGCAAAAAGTCAGTGAAGAACAAGAACTTGATCTTAGAGCTGCCAAAGAGAGGCTTGACGCTGATCATTATGGTTTGGTCAAAGTAAAGCAGCGCATCATTGAATATCTAGCTGTTCGCAAGGTCAATTTCAGTGTTTTAACATATTTCTAATTGCAGTAGATATGGTACTTGTAAAATAAAGTTTTTACTAATTGAAAACGAATGGATTGCAGCTCAAACCAGATGCCCGAGGCCCAGTTCTATGTTTTGTAGGCCCACCAGGTGTTGGTAAAACATCATTGGCATCCTCTATTGCTTCTGCTTTAAATAGAAAATTCATACGGATTTCGCTTGGTGGGGTCAAGGATGAGGCTGATATCAGAGGTCATCGTAGGACGTACATTGGAAGCATGCCAGGACGTTTAATTGACGGGTTGAAGGTTAAAAATAAACCTTGTTACTATAGCTTAGACATTAAATGCAATGGGAAATCAATCAATTATAAAAAGCTCTTAAAATGTGCATCTTATTACTCACACAATATATCTCTTAAACCTTAGAGTTATTACTTGAAGTTCACTTTGTTGAAACTACTTATTTGAAGGAAATAGCAATTGTTGCCTTGCAAACCTGAATGTTGAACAAGGAAGATTCGAGAGCAACTTTTCCATTACATTTTAAACTATGACCCGTCGATGCTGAATGGATGTTTTATTCTTATATGGAGAGTGTTGGGAGTCTTGACACCAAGGTCATAGATGTACATGCATTTATATTGTGAATATTTATACATATATGCATACTATACACATGTATAGGTATATTTGCTCATAAACACAACTTGCACATATATCTATTGTGTTGATATATTGATTTTCCATGTATCAGCAAATTTGAACAAGGATGGTATGGGTCTGGTGGTCATAATGATGCAGATATCAATATTAGTAGGGAGAAAAACCCTTCATCTCATTAACTGCTTTTAAGTATATAAGAGGCATGATGGACGTCTTTGAAGTTAGTTCCTGGATACTGATTTGTTTAATTTAATTTGCTAAAGATGTGCTACTGCAACATGTTATGAGTCCATTCCGATAGTGTTCTCTTCATTTGGGTTCTCCTGTATGTCTCTTTAATGTTTCTTTTTGTTCGCCATTTTCAATTCACTTCCTGCTTACAACTGCAGAAAGTGGGTGTTAGTAATCCAGTTATGTTGCTCGATGAAATTGATAAGACTGGTTCTGATGTTCGTGGGGATCCAGCATCTGCCTTACTGGAGGTTCTTGACCCAGAGCAGAATAAAAGCTTCAACGATCAGTATCCCTTTAATTATTTATCAATAAGCAATATGTTTTACTATGCTAGTTAGTAGTTAATACTTGATGTTTTCTTTCATTCTCTATTGACTATTAATAAGCTGAATATCAACCTACTATTCTTTGGCCATACACACTTTAATCTGGCTATGTGTTCTATTAATGCACAGTTTATCAATCAGGTGTAGGTTCCATTCATATTTTTTGAAAAATACGCACTATTTCCTAGTCTTATTTTCCCTCCTATGCATCAAAATGTCATGTTGCAAGTATAAACCATAGACCTTGGGATCGTCATGCCAACCTCTCTTAGATTGGTTTTCTCTGGGTCAATACCTCACATATCGTGTTATTCATTTTGTTTAAATTACTCAAAAATGATTATGGTTTTTGTTAAGTCGATGTATGAAGAGTTACAAATCAGTGTGCATAAATAGCCTGTCTTCTTTTTCTACCATAAAGAAACTGTATTAGTTGAAACGATAGAAGCCCTTTCTAGGGGTATACCTGCAACATGCATACAAATTTCATTCTTATTGGTAGGGAAATTTTTTATTCTAACTTTTGATTTTAATCATCTGTACTTTTTTTTTAATGTGAGCTTCTTCTTGTTTTAACTCTTGTTTTAAGTCAATTGGAGAAGGTCCTACTTGTTACAGTTGAAATAGAATTGATATACTTGCATGCTAAATATATATTTTTTTTCACTGCAATTTGCCTCATGTTGCATTCAGAATGTGTTTGCTACTTGCAAAAGCTATAAATGTGTTATTAAGAGCCAATGTCGTCTAAATGTATTTAATGCTAGAGATCAAACTTTCTAATCCCGTGTCATGTTTTCTATTTTCCAATTATGCATATTGCATATGAAAGAAACTTGATTCATTTGCCTAAAGTAATACGTACAATAGGTAACAGATTTGTGTGTTAAATTTGGATCTTTCAATGAAGTTAGTATATATGAATGTCATCATTGTTCTATTTGAGTTCCTTGATCAATGCCATAAGTTACTTAAATGTTCCATACGACCTGTCAAAAGTGATTTTTGTTGCTACAGCAAATAGGGCTCAACCTATTCCTCCACCGCTTTTGGATAGAATGGAGGTCATCGAGCTTCCTGGGTACACACCCGAAGAAAAGCTAAAAATAGCAACCACACATTTGATACCAAGGGTTATGGATCAGCATGGTCTGAGTTCTGACTTCCTTCAAATTCCCGAGGTACATCTTTATTGTCATTGAACAAATTACCCTTGTATTGTAGCTTGTAGTTTTGTATATAGCCTTCCAATTCTTGGAAAAGAAAGGAGTATTATAACCTTCCGTTTTGGTTTTTGCTAATATAAAGCCTTCTAGTCAAAATTTTAATCTATTTTTGGTTTTTTAAATGTGATTGACTGAAAAGATGCATGGTTGTATAAGGTGGAGAAAATGCGAGAGTAATTAAATATATCCTTTTAATATTTTGCAATCGAGGTGTTCACCCTGCCAGCAGACTTATCAATTAGATATTTTATTAGATATTTTCCTACAATGGGAGCTAATTATGTATTCTTTTTACCACTTATTTCTTTTTTGACATATACTCACCATCTTAGGATAGTATGCAAACATATCTCTAGAGCAACATCAAATCATAAATAAGCTTTGATTCCTTCTTGGAACTTTGGACATTCTTTCATTTACACGCTATTTGTTTAATTAAGAACTATCAGAGATAGTGACTGATATCTTTATCCCTTTTGATAGGATATGGTGAAACTGATAATTCAGAGATATACCAGAGAAGCTGGTGTTCGTAATCTGGAGAGAAGCTTGGCTGCCTTGGCTCGTGCAGCGGCTGTCAAGGTTGCTGAGCAAGAATGCTCAGTGCAATTTGGCAGAGATGTGCATCAGATGACAACTTCCCTGATGGACACACGACTCGCGGATGCGACAGAGGTTGAAATGGAAGTTATTCCTATGGGAATTAACCGCCACGAGATAGCAAATTCATATGCAAGCACCTCTGTCCTGGTTGTAGATGAGCCCATGCTGGAGAAAGTGCTTGGGGTAATAACTAATTTTTGTAAGGGTAAAATTCATAAAACCCCCTGAATTTTTGGGGGTCTTGCACAAAAACCCATTGAAGCTTATAAATCATATAAAACCTCACTGAACATTCAAAACCCTCCTGAACTAATCATTCAAAACCCTCGTGAAGCTCTTATAATAACTTTTGCGGAGCACATGACAACTTAAATGAGATAGTTCAGTGTTGTTTTGTGCATAACATCCCAAAGTTCAAGGGGTTTTTGTGAAACTTACCCATTTAACAACTAAGCTTGGATCAACCTGTCTGCAACTATTTCTTGAAAGTGATCAAGTTTTATTTTTCCAAATATTAAGAATATCTTTTTTCTTGGTTATGTTTTGTAGCCTCCTAGATTTGATGATAGAGAAACTGCAGAACGAGTAGCAACTCCGGGTGTATCAGTTGGGCTAGTTTGGACATCCGTTGGAGGAGAAGTTCAATTTGTTGAGGCCACAGCGATGCCAGGCAAAGGTGATTTGCATCTCACTGGACAACTTGGTGATGTAATCAAAGAGTCGGCACAGATAGCTCTGACATGGGTATTTTCTCAATCATTTGTTCTAGTTGAACTTTGTCACGTGCTATATTGTACGCACACACACGCCTGCGAGCACACAAGTTTTTTTTTTCTTGGGTTGAGTGTTCTCCAAATGGTCTGGTTCTTGTTAATAAGTTCACATATTGTCAATGATTCATTAATTGATAACACAATATAGTTTCGGTCAAGGGCACAATATATCATAAATTCAAAAATATATTTAATGCAAGAAGATCTAACTTCAAAGGTACCATGATCATCTACTGGCACATAATGCAGAAGTGTGGATTCTCTGTGATCTGCTGAAAGTTGTCAAAGTCACATTTTGATCATTATTGTCAGTTAACATCCCTTTTGATTTTTCGTTGGTAATATCTTGAGTTACTTCTTCTTGGGATATATATTGGAGCTGTAGTTCTTCCGGTTCCACTCTTTTCAAATTTGGTTAAATAATGACACTGAAGCACTATCTTTTGCTTCTTGATTATACATGTGGATTCCTGGTTACATTCATGATATTTTTTTTCAGCGCTTTTCATATTAATGATACAAGCAACTGTTTCTCATTCTGCATTGGAAACAAAACATAATAGCTAATCACCTCTTATGCTATGCACCCTGTTTTGCTTCTATCTATTTACTTTCTTTATACTTGAAGAGGGTAAGATATATAATCTTTGTCTTCAACCTTACTCATTTTGCTTTCTTACTTCCCTCAGGTCAGAGCAAGAGCAGGTGATCTTAAGCTGACATCTGGCGGTGAAAAAAATTTACTCGAAAGTCGCGATGTTCATATACACTTCCCTGCTGGTGCTGTTCCAAAGGATGGTCCATCTGCTGGAGTGACTTTGGTAACATCATTAGTATCTCTATTTAGTCGAAGAAAAGTTAGAGCAGATACTGCAATGACCGGAGAAATGACACTTAGGGGCCTTGTGTTACCTGTAGGTGGTATCAAGGATAAGGTAGGTGATGAATTATTATTCCGAGCTTACTTATTCATTATGTGCTTTCGTTACCATTATTGATATTTTCTTTTGGATTTTGAGGTTGGACTATCTAACTGTTAACGATTTGTTTGAAATTTCAGGTTCTTGCAGCACATCGGTATGGCATAAAAAGAGTAATCCTGCCGGAAAGAAACTTGAAGGACTTGGTTGAAGTTCCATCAGCTATTATTGCTGGCATGGAGGTAATTAATCTCTTTATGATCATCATTTGTCTCTTCATATATATTGTGAATGGGGATCATTCATTCATGCATTTTGAACACACATCATTTTTATCCAACTTCTCTGATGTTGCGTCTAC
Organism: Asparagus kiusianus; assembly: GCA_022839385.1. NCBI lineage: Eukaryota > Viridiplantae > Streptophyta > Magnoliopsida > Asparagales > Asparagaceae > Asparagus > Asparagus kiusianus. Next base: position 318,301 of record BQKN01066279.1, read on the forward strand.
GGAGGCTTTTTGGACCTTCGAAATGCACTTGTCCACAAATAAAAGCGACAAAATTTTGGACTGACGTATTTCCTAATTTTATACTTCCTTTTATTGATATAAAACAGATTTTGTTTGCGAAGAGGATGGAAGATGTATTAGAGCAAGCATTTGAAGGAGGATGCCCATTGAGACCACAGTCCAAATTATAGCAATTCCCACTCTCGAGTCTACCTTCATGTTGGCTAAGGCATAATACCTGGTGTATGCATCATTCTCAAACTTCGCAGACTTTGGTGCTTCTTGATAGTTATAAATCTTATCTCGTTCGATTTATTATCCAATCCACAGGCGACGAGATCTGTATCACTATGTACGCAGGGGCGTTGACCCTTACAAGTGTATATTATGCGCTGGGAACAATGGCTCTCATGGGAGTTGTATACATAACCAAAGGGGATTCCTGTATCCTGTATATAACTAATTTTTCGTCTTCCAGATACTTGCTATTTATAATCAATATTATGAAGGAAATTATTTCATGTCGACTCAGTCATATATTCATTCTATTTTTTTTTCTTTTTCCTTTTTTTTTCGGTTGATAAATAATTAAGAGGTAGATATGCTTCAATGTATGCCTCGAGTCATAACTGGAAAGATGCTTTGAGTTATTCATATTGTTGAGGGACAAATTTTCAAAACCAACCCTTTTACTCTTTATTTTCAAAAAAACGACCGTTTTTACAAAAAATTTCAAAAACCGATCTGGTTTTAGCCCTGGAGCTGAAAAACCAGGTTGGTTTTTGAAAATTTTTATCCGAAACTTCACGGGAGTTGAATTCCCGTGAAGTTTAGTAAAACTGTTAAACTGGGAAACCTCACGGGAGTTCAACTCCCGTGAAGTTTAGCAGTTTTACTAAACTTCACGGGAGTTCAACTCTCATGAAGTTTCCGAAGTTTTTTCACAAAAACCGACCTGGTTTCAGCGCTCAGGCTGAAACTAGGTCGGTTTTTGCAATTAAGTTTGAAAGGAGTTGTTTTTTGGGATTAAATTTCCAAATAGGTTGGTTTTGAAAATTTGTCCTATTGTTGAGTATAGAATGTTGTAACTTCAATTTCTACCCATAGCAGGCAAATCGGAGCGTCATTTTGTACGTTTATGGTATGGTTGAGATTAGATTAGACCAAAACACAGCTTAATTTCGTATGTTGGATTCTGTAGACTTTGGTCCACGACTCGTATCCAACAACTCCAAAATTTTGGTTAGAACCCTGACGTTATCAAGCCACTAACTAGATCGATCAACCACTCAACCCGCCAAAAAAACATTACAAAAACTTCTAGCTTACCAAACACCTACTCTTTAACCAAAACCTCAAATTATAGCACTCAAAACTTCATCATCAATGTGAAATCAAATTCCGTCTTTCATCAAACAAAGCATCTCAAATGTCTTCGCCACAAATCTCCATCCCTCCTCCATCATCTTCCTCCTCTTCATACAACTCTAGCCTCCTCGTCATCGCCACCCTCCTCGCCTTTGTCCTCGCCTTCACCATCGTCGTCCACCTCATCCTCCGCCTCCTCGCTCGTCTCTCCTATGTCGCTCCCTCTCCCTCTCTCACCCACATCAACGCCACCTCCTCCAACCCCGCCTCCGCCACCAACAACACCACCGCGACCAAACTCGACCCCAATCCTAAAATCCTAATTGACTCGCTCCCCCTCTTCACCCTCTCCTCCCTCCCTCAATCTCCTTCATCAAATTGCACAATTTGCCTCTCCCAGTTCACCCTCAACGATAAGCTCCGCCTCCTCCCGCCATGCCTCCACGCATTCCACTCTTCTTGCATTGATGCGTGGCTCAAATCATCCCCTTCATGCCCACTGTGTCGGTCATCGGTGCAAATTCAGTGTACGGAGCCTCCTCCAGTCGCGGCTCCACAGGTGGTAGAGGTGGAGGCTCAGTCGAATGTTGAGGAGACAGAGAGCGTTCCGTGGTTGAAGGAGTATGTGGATCGACTGGCGGTATCAGCGTCATCCTCATTCAATTCGATGAGGTTTTCATCATCGTCGCCATTCAGTTCGATGCGGTTCTCGTCGTGGGGGAGCCAGAGCTTTGATGGGGATGTGAGCGGGAGTTTGGAGTTGGGGGAGAGTCTTAGGTCGGAGGAGAGTGGGTACCTAGCTTCTTCATTCAAGTGGATTTTTGGGAGGGGCAGCTTCGTAATTACGGTGTAGTGTAGGTCTGTTTAGTGGGTGGTCTTTGGCGGGTAAAATGGGAGTTGAAACAGAAACCAGGGAAGACACTTGAACCAAAGAACAAGTTGAATTTTACTGTTTCCCCCTTTTGCTTTGTATTGAGAGCAATTTCAATGGAGATTCTAAGAAAAACACAAAAATAGGAAGAATTTGTGTGCATAGGAGAATTCTTCAGATATACTAATTGATGCATCCCAATTTAGAATTTTCGAACTCTATAGCTCTCAATATCCGGTAACCAAACATAAATTCATTTAGCATGTTGATTTTCTACACAATTCTAATTAATATTAAGATAAATACGACACAGTCTAAAGATATCATCTCATGTGCATCCTCTTCAGAGAGAAGGGACTATCGCTATCATCGCTTCTCCTTGAAGAGGAAGGGGAAGGAGATGGCGGCTCAAATAATTTGCAGAAATGGAGGAGTTCATCGGCTCCAGCTGACACCACAGCTGATCCTTCTGGGCTCTGCGTAAAAAGAATACGAATTTAAGTTACGCACCATATATTGACAGACAAAAATTTTCAATGAAATATTTTGGTTCAGAGATTTCAATTAGGTTTAAGATTCTGCCAGTATGGCCAAAAAATTCTGCAACATTATGCATTGAGGGGAAAGCAAATACATTTAGGGGCTGTTTGGTTGGGGTTTTTTTTTTTGGAAAACTGCAGTTATGGAACAAAAAGCAACATTTTAGGCTTTTTTGGATTCCAAAAACAGCGTTTGTTTCCCATTTTTTTTAGGAAAAGGTTTGCCAAAAACCTGACAAATAGTAGCTTTTTTAGGATCTCCCATTTCCACTTTTTTTGAGAGGAATTGGGCTGGAAAACTGACACACCACGTGACGCCCTTTCCTATTCTTCGGCTTTGAACCAAACACAACAACTTTTTAGGAAATGGTTTGCCAAAATACTGACAAGCAGTTGGCCTCTTTCCTATTCTTCGGCTTTGAACCAAACACAACAGCTTTTATGGAAAGCTTTTTTTGAAGGTGTTTTCCTTTTCTTTGGTGGTGAACAAACACAAGTTATGGATATGCTTTCTTAAACTTCAATTTATAACTCCATAACAAACACAAGTTATGGATTCCTGGATGATCCAAAATTTTTTTAGGAAATTGTTATTTGCCTTGGATTCCATTTCCTTTATTTTATGGAAACGAACCAAACAGCCCTAGCTGAAATTTGCTAAACCCATGGGCTTAGAATCTCCTCGTGATGCCTATTCCACTCCAGGGCACAAACCTACATGATGATATTGCATCAACAAGTGACTTGGGGGGAAAAAAGGCAATATCAATTAACATATTCAATGTTCCTTAGTACTAATAAGTTTAAAAAGTGAGATAATTGCCGATAGGCCCCCCTGTATGATGGCCCA
>BQKN01066279.1:333018-347928 GCA_022839385.1 Asparagus kiusianus
GGCCCCCCGACGAATCGGATATCAGTTTCTACAGGTTTTTGACCCGGTTCGTTTTGTAATCTATAAATACCCTAAACATGTTTTGTTAGGGCATCCTAAGGACGATTTGGAGCAGCCACTAAGAGAGATTTGTTGCATCCAATTGTGGGAGAGTTTTGAGAGATCAAGTGTTTGGTTTTAGGGTTTGGTCTGAGAGATTTGTAACCCTATTTGTATTCCCTTGTTTTCTAGTAGTAAAATCTCCCCCCCTCCTTGCCCCGTGGACGTAGGCAACTTGCCGAACCACGTAAATTGTTTGTTTTTGCTGTGATTGTGGTTTGCACAGATGTTTGTGGTTTAGTTCTAGTTATTGTGTGTGTTGCCCAAGAAGCTTCCGCCGCGCACTACAAATATTGCTCAATATCAATGGCCTTTCTCTCGCTACAGATCATCGATTTCCCTTTTAATCTCAGTGTATATAATGATATACAAGATACCGTAAGATCTTTTATAAAAATGTGCAAAACAGAATTATGAGACATCTTGCTTTCCTGGTGGGGGCTACACTCGAAAAATCTGACTTTCATTAAAAAAAAAAGGTTAAAAAAGTTCAATTATTTCTCATCACAACTGATAATAAGAAAAGTAACATTATTTATCGATGTTATATTTTAGTCACATTTAACACCTAGATTAGATATCCGTATTCCTTAATGAACTAGCACTTTCAAATTTCAGGTATTGCCTTCACCCATCCTTTATCAGTCTAGAATTTAATAAACAAAACGACATAGAAAATTTTAAAAAAATAGAAATGACACCCATAAATCTACAGAACTACTTGAGATTGGATTATCCTTTATATTGACGGGAGCATATTAGTTATTTTAAGCCCTGAGAACAGCTTATTTTACATACAATTTCTTACAAGAATCTCATAAAATTTTAGAAAGATCGAGCAATCACAAATATACATGTACACTTATGTATGCATAAGTACTGGTGACCCATATAGAACCACGTACTGTTTTATTTGTTCTTGCCCATTATAATGAATATTCTCTCGTTCACAGAAGTTCCTTGTCAATGACATAAATACTTCAACGAACAAGAGCAGCTCAATTCCCGCCCGATCTCTTTCTACGCCTCCCTGTCAATGACATCAAATAAAAACTTTGAACGGTTCCTTTAAATTATTTTCAAACTATTGAACAAAATCTATTGAATATTGATAATGTTAAGATAGTATACCGGTCAAATCTCATAAAATATTTTTACTCCACGAATTAGTATTTCTCATTCATCAGCTAGTGTTATTAATCATTAACTTCTTTTTGAACTTGACATTTTCTTATGTTGCTGATTCCTATCCTAGTATCAATCGGGCAACTTAAGCAAAAGAAGGCAGTATAGCACCTGATCATCAAAATTAACACCTAAATTCTTCTCATAGAAATGATTAACATGGCAAAACTCCAGACGTCAAAATTAACAAACCCAAAGACCATCATATGATAATAATGACGTAAAATTTTAGCTAAGTTTTTCCACAACAAGTATATGGCAACGTCATGTATCATCAAGTTAAATGTTAGTGTGATGCTACCCCAAGTCCTTATGTACTGAGGATATCCCAAGCGAAGAAAATGTAGAATAATATGATATCGAGGATCTTACCATTAGAGCCCTTTATCCAAAGAGCCTCAGAGTCGATGGTGGAGAGGTTTTCATCATCAAGCCTTTTCCATGTCTTAATAGACTTCACTCCTCCCCATTCACCGTTGATCGTCTTCTCCAAATTCACAGATACCACTCGTGCTCTCCTCGACCACCCAGCCTTCCCATAAGCATGGTAGCCAAATCCACCGGCATAGCAGAGGTTAACGCCAGTAAGTTTCCCACAAAAATCATTCAAGTGATCGTGACCGATAAATACAGCTTTCGTGTCTCCGGACTCTACTATTGTTGTGAAGAAGCCTGAGTTAATGGATGGTGAGCTTATCCCTTCTTGCTTCACTCCTGTAAAATTTGATGAATCGAAACTGCTGAATTCTGGTAATGGGATGTGGAAGTACGTAAGTGCTGGCGCTGAATCTTTTTGTGGGTTCGGTTTGCTTTTGTATTCTTTCTGCAACGAAGAGTGAAATTTTCGGAAATCTGAGCACAGCAAGATATTTTGATAAATAGACATTAAAGCTTCTTGAGAGTTTGAACCTTCCAAATTGTTAGATTATAAACTTTTGCTCATCGATCCTCACCACATCTTTAGAATTTGGTACAGTGGAAGTCAGTTTAATACCAATAACACGCTTAAGTGAGATTGCAATTCCTATTAAAAAGAAATTTAATCTTCCCATGTCCTTCAATGTTTTTCCTTAGTTTAGAAGTGTGTTGATAGTTGTTTCCGGGTGGCATGAGCTTAAAATTGCGAAAGAGTGTAATGTTGTTTTTTTTTTCTTTCACTATGGCTCTACCTGCATCTAACTTTCTATTAGATCATTCAAGCCACACCATTGTTCATAATTTCTTTGGGAGAAAGAAACCAGGCATCTTCATGGACTGTTGGTCTCAGCTTGATAGCAAAAGCAGTAAAAGTTCCTCAAACTCTTGACGGGCTAATATTCTCCAGAGGCAACCCATTTTGATGGGAGAAGAGTAGATGATGACAACATGATATATGGATCCTAACACAATATTTTCTTTTAGATTAGTATGAAACATACATGATAAATTTTATTTTTTACCCTCACTAAATATATAGGAGCCAAGTTCCGCTTAGTCTACTGTTGAGACGGACGGCGGCACCGAGGAACCAAAACAAACGCCGATCCAAGAAGGCCAAACTCAACCAAATATCAATGCACAAACACAAACACCAATTTTAACGTGGTTCGGCAAGTTGCCTACGTCCACGGGGCAAGAAGGGGGTGGGTTTTCACTAATAGAGAAAGAGTACAAACTGAGATTACAAATCACTCGAAGGAACAAACTAATCTCACAAACAAAACTCTTAATCTCTCCAAATAAAACCCTAAACAAATAGCTCAAAAATACCTCTTTTTGTGCTCCAAATAGCCCCCAATCAATGCTTAATCAAAGCCTAAACCAAGCCCAAGAAACCCTAAAAAACGTGTCTCTATTTATAGCAAAACACAATCCCAAACTGATTGGGATTCTAAAAACGAGTCTGCCACACCCTGCACCATGGGTGTGGCAGAGGGTGTGATGTGCAGGACAGATTCTGCCACACCCTGCACCATGGGTGTGGCAGAGGGTGTGGTGCAGAACAGATTCTACCACACCCATGGCAGACACCACACCAGGGTGTGGTAGAGTCTGTTTTGGGTTATTCTTCATGTTTTTCACAATTCCTTCGCCGTTTTCATAATTCTCCACCTCGGCGAAGTGTTCCCAACACTGAGCCGACACCAACCAAAACAAATGCCTCACTTGTTGCATCCAGTATGCCACGGCAACGGGCTCATGACAACGGACTCCATCCACACAAGTCGAGACCCAAACGGGAGTGCGAACACTCACCCAAACGTCGGTATCTACTCACCAAATCGGCTGCATCAAAACTGACTGCCTACGTATCCTCTTGCCCAAGGAATCAAGCCTTCACGTAGTTCACCCAAACGGCCTCCAAAGGCTCTCAAACAAATAGAAAAGTCTGCAACTCTTCCCCAATATCGTCAACGGATCTGCAACTAATAGCGGCCCCAAACTGATACAAATCAAACACCTCCACCTGAGGTAAACCAATGGCCATATCCAAAATGTATCTACCAGCTACACTCGAATCTACCAACTCGTCATCCGCATCCAAATCCAAATGACTCGCACGCTGTGTCATCTCAGCTGGAATCTCCAATAATGCAGAATGACCTGGAGTACGTGGAGTAATCTCCACCCAACGTGGAGTAACATCACTCTCCACCTGCTGCGACATCCGAACGATCTGATCAACACTCTCCACCTGCTGAGAGTCCAATGTGACATACCTGCTCAGAACAAAATCAGAAGCTTCTAAATGATAATCAACTGAGCCTCCGAACCCCAATCGTGCAATCGGATCCAATCTCACATCCACGATGTGACCAAGTGCTGGGTATCCAAACATCCGACGTAACTCAAAATCTGAAGCAGCTCCACCAGATCCAATAACTCCTAATGCAGCAGTCGGCGACCTATGCATAAGATGACCCAAATATGTCAAAGCCCGCACACCAATGCCAATGCTTGACATCAAACGCCGATCCTCCTCCAGAAAGGAACGACCCATCGAAACTGTCATCTCATCTCGTCGCCCCAAAGTCTCCACACCAATGAAGTGTCTCCTATTGCCGTGAGCTTGGCACAAACGCAAAAAAGGACTCCTACCAAAGCTGAAACAACGAGTTACCTTTCTGCCAATACACTTCTTCCAATTGTTGTTGACTTCTAGGACTTTACACCAACGGGAACTGGTCGCGACCCAATAATGCCTAGAACAATCATCAACTGCGGAAACCAAGATACGATTACCTCCCAATGATGCCTCCTTGGAAGGCCCCCAAATGCCTGACTGAACACCTCCAAAAAGATCCCTCGCTCGATGGATAGAAGTGCTAAACTCCACCACGGTCTCGCTCATCCCAATGTGCTCACAGGACTTCAATCTGCAGGTCATAGCACTCCTCAATAACCAATACACGCCATTACCAATCATATACCCCAGCACCAAACAATGCCACAGTCTAGCCGAATCTGATGAAGTCGTCATCTCCCTATCAATCACCGTGCTTCCATGCAAATAATACAAATTTCTCCTTCTGACGCCCTTCATCACAATCATGGACCCAAATGTAACCTTCAAGCGTGCATCCGCCAAGGTCACCCTATAGCCTGCTGCCTCCAAAGCTCCAAGTGAAATGATGTTCTTCTTCAACTGAGGAACGAACCTCACTCCAACCAACTCCCGAATCACCCCGTCACTCATCCTGATCCGAACGGTACCGATACCACCAATAGAGCATTTGTGATCATTCCCCATGAGCACGAAATCCCCTCTTTCCAACTCCTGAAAGCTGGAGAACCAATCCCTCATAGGACAAATGTGGTATGTAGCCCCCGAATCTAACATCCACTCTGTAGAGTAGGTAACACAAACTGACGGCAGTGCAGATAATGAGTAGCCCGAAGAATCCGAATCTAAATCGTTGTCACTAGCCTTGGCAACATTCGCCTCTGAAGCTTGAATAGCTTTTCCCTTATTCTTCCCGGCTCGATCAACTAACTTTGGGCATTCGGCTTTCCAATGTCCATCCTCTTTGCAAAAGGCACACTGATTCTTACGAACTCCAAGATGTGCCCCTCTAGACTGCGACCTCCCACTACGGTTTGGACCCTTTGCTCTTGCGACCAACGCCCCCGCTACCGGCTCAATCGAAGTCTCCTTATCCTTCTTTCGAAGCTGATAATTCACAAGTGCAGCGGTGACCTCACTATACGAAAGAGATGTCTTCCCATTAATAAGAGTAAGAACGAAGCTCTCATATTCCTCGTCGGGCAAGGAACTCAACAACAACAACGCCTTGTCCTCATCTTCAATCACCACATCTACATTCGCCAAATCCGCAAGAAGCTTCGTGTAGTGGTTCATGTGATCACCAATGGAGGTTCCTTTCTTCAACTGGAAGCGATAAAGCCTCCTCTTCAAATGCAAGCGATTCTCCACACTCTTGATCAAATACTTGCTCTCAAGGATCTCCCAAATCTTCTTTGCAGAAGTCTCATTGATCACATCATACTTTAGATCTTGAGTGAGACAAGACCTAATCACACCACACGCCGTTCGATTCATCTTTTTCCAAACCTTCTCATCAATGTTGTCCGGTTTCCCGTCCAACTCCAATGTATCTTCCAAATTTTGCGCGTTGAGCGCATCCATGACTTCGCATCGCCAAAGTTCAAAATTGTTTGTGCCATTGAACTTTTCCACGTCAATCTTCATCGAGTGGATATTCAAATTTTGGACGGTCTTCACGCCGGAAGTACTGTCCACAACTCCTTCTTTCTCGGCCATAATCCTCAAAGCACCACCAAACCAATGCGGAAACAAACGAGAAATAGATCCAAACTAAAAAAGACGAGATTTTTACCAAAAAGATCCCACCTTTATCACCAAACGAAGCCCTAGATGAACTTCCAAAACGATCTACTCCTCCAAATAGCCCAAGCGTAGCCCGGGCTCTGATACCACTTGTTGAGACGGACGGCGGCACCGAGGAACCAAAACAAACGCCGATCCAAGAAGGCCAAACTCAACCAAATATCAATGCACAAACACAAACACCAATTTTAACGTGGTTCGGCAAGTTGCCTACGTCCACGGGGCAAGAAGGGGATGGGTTTTCACTAATAGAGAAAGAGTACAAACTGAGATTACAAATCACTCGAAGGAACAAACTAATCTCACCAACAAAACTCTTAATCTCTCCAAATAAAATCCTAAACAAATAGCTCAAAAATACCTCTTTTTGTGCTCCAAATAGCCCCCAATTAATGCTTAATCAAAGCCTAAACCAAGCCCAAGAAACCCTAAAAAACGTGTCTCTATTTATAGCAAAACACAATCCCAAACTGATTGGGATTCTAAAAACGAGTCTGCCACACCCTGCACCATGGGTGTGGCAGAGGGTGTGGTGTGCAGGACAGATTCTGCCACACCCTGCACCATGGGTGTGGCAGAGGGTGTGGTGCAGAACAGATTCTACCACACCCATGGCAGACACCACACCAGGGTGTGGTAGAATCTGTTTTGGGTTATTCTTCACGTTTTTCACAATTCCTTCGCCGTTTTCACATCTACAACATCATCTCCATCCATATGCAACACTATTTTGCTTTTTGGTGTAGAACTCATACCAATTCCTATTTCGTTTAGTACATCCCAGGTCTAAACTATCTAACCTCAACAAGATTTTATAGACTAATTTCCTTTTGAGTCATAAACATTCATAACCCAGACAAATTTGACTTTGACTCGGTATGAATATTGGATAAAAATTCTTAGCTCATACCTGTAGGCGCGATGAAGTTTGCTGGAACCAGAGCTGCTGAGATGGCTTAATCCAACCATAACCAGGAATAGAGGGAACCGTAGAGTAATCTCCACTATCGACGAAGTACAAATTGAGCACGGACTTATTTGCAAGACTCGATCCCTCAGCTCCAGCCACCTCCAAATTATAATTCCCAAACCCATCAATACCGATTCCTACAGGGTTCAGTCTTGATAGTGTGTAGGGCATCTTCACAATGTGCCGCATCACATTTTCGCGAGAAAGAGTGCCTTCTTGATCATGGTTACCAAGAACTGCTGCCCATGGAAGTTTGAGTGAGATTGCTGGCTCGAACGCCATGTTCATTGATTTGGCTGCATCAGTTGAGTCGGCGCCAAAGATATTGTCACCTGGTTCATAAGCACAACAAATGAATATTTGAACTTCTTCTGTTTTATAAAAGGGTTTTTGTATATGCGCCCCCCTAAGTCATGTGTACTTGCAAAGTTATCCTCCAAATCTCATTATTTATGGACCTACCCCCAATCACCAACCTTGGAAAAATACCCCAAATCAACAAATCATCAGCTTTGTTGGATATAATCAAGAAAAACATTGACTATGTTTGCCGAATTCAGACTAGTGTGAAACTAACATCCTGCTCAATGAGAAGGATATTTTATATCCTTTGATGTCTCTTCTCGATTCATCACAAGCAAATCTATTATAAATGGCCTAATGCTCCTAGTGAGATAACCAAACAACTCCAGCACACCTGCTGGTCTACGTGTACACTTCAGACATCGTTTCAAAATCTTTGCTCAAACATTCAAACATTAAGCAGGGGCTGTTTGGTTGTACACTTTTTGAGAAAACTTTTCTCAAAACATCTGACAATGGTAAATTTGTAATTAAAAGTTTTCCAGAGATTTCTGTAAATTGTGTTTGGTTCAACAAAAAATTTACAGAAATATTTTCTATAAAATATCAAAACCTACCAAATTTTACAAAAAACAATTTCCTCTCAAAATGAGAGGAAATCACCAGAAATCTGACACATACTATATTTAATTAAAAACCTACCAAATCTTGTTATTTTCTATAAAGTTATGAGCTATTTTCTTGTTTTGAACCAAACAAGCAAAATACAAAAAACAAGAAAATTGGTACTTTTTGATTTCTCAAAACTTCTCCTATAATTTTTTTTAAGAAATACAATGAAATCATATTTTAGGTGAAAAATATTTCCTATAATTTCTAGAAATTGAACCAAATACCCCATAAATATCGCTTTAAATAGGCCCACGTGACTACTAAGCTAATCAATATAAAGAGATCAAATAATCTCATTATTCTTCCCTGATGCCTACAGAAAGTCATAGTAGCCTATAAGGATTATAATTATAGCTTGATATAATTTTTTTTTCAATTATCACAACATTGTACGATTCGATAGACAATGCAAGTCTGCTAGTTGTCAATTTTAAAGATATGCCTACTTATCGCGTACTCCGCTTTTCGAAGCAAGGTATGACGATGGAAGCTTTTGAAATAAGAAGTGTTGATTGCAAAGAAAGTCTCGTGTACTACATGCTACTTATTATCTTCGAACTATTTTATTAACACTTAAACATCAATGTACCGTTTGGCAAATGGTTAAGTGAAGGGTTAAGGAGACTTAACCTCTTCTTAACCTGCCAAACACAACAAATCTATATAAGGGTTAAAGTGAGTTAACCCTCCATAATTTGCCAAACATAAAAAATATAGAAGGGTTAAGTTAACCTCTCTAGAGGGGTTAAAATGAGTTAACCCTCAAAATGAGGGGCTACTAATACTCCTATTTAGATGGAATAAGAGTTAACCCTTCTAATTATAAAGAAAATAGTCAAAATCATTGTTATTCCCAAACACTAAAACTGATCATAAAGGCTAAAATAAAACTTATTTAATGAGTTAATAATTTAGTCATTCGGATTACCAAATGGTCTAAGTACATTAATCATTCTCTTTAACCCCTCCTTATTAACCCTTTGCCAAACAGGGCCCAGGTTAATACTTTTGAAAGTGCGGAGGTTTAAAGTTAAATCATGTCAAAACCTTGGGTTCATGAACCCTAAAAAATTGAAGGCGAAAACTGACCGGTGAAGAGGAGGAGATCAGGCTTCTCGGCCCGAGCGAGCCGATAAATGAAGGCCGTGGTGTTGAGATCGGAGCAAGTCGACACCTGGGCCTCGAGCACATCCAGACACTTGGTCTTTTTTCCGTCGGCAAAGTGCATATCGGCAACCTGCAGGATCTTGAACTCCCCATTGCTCTTCCCAAATCTCAACCCGGAGACCGAAACCCCAGGGCCTGGGTTTTCTCCGCTTATATTGGGGTCGGACCTCTCAACCCTGCATTCTGTAGCTGAAGGGGAGAGCAGGATCAAGAAGAGGATGACGAGGAAAGGAGCATCATGGGTTGAGTTCAGTCCCACTTTCATTTGGGTTAGCTTGGATTTTTTTTTTTTAATTTGGGAGGGAATTGGGTTTTGTTGGAGCTCGGTTAATTATTGACAAAGAAGAAAATGAACTGGCTTTAAGGTCTGCTAAATCATTGTGGCCTTGGACTGTTTAGACTGATTGACGTGACTCCTTATGAGCAATCAAGGCTCCGAAGCCACGGAGTGTTAAAATATAAAATAATAAAAAACAAAAAATCCGGCAAATAATTTTCTTCCGTGATTGCGGAGTTTTGTTGTAGCCCGCCTATCAGTTTCATTAGGGGTAAACAAATTAGAATAGGACAAATTTTTGAAAACAACCGTTTTACAAAATTAATGAGCAAATTCGACCTTTCCACAAAATAAATAGCAAAATCGACCCTTTTCTTAGAAAAAGGGTCGATTTTGACTGGGTTTTTTTCAAAACGAAATGGACGGGACCAGTAGTCCCGTCCATTTCGTATATACATCAACCACCCGTGAGTCGTGACCACATCCCTCCCTCAAACAGACCTCGCAGCTCCGGACCCCTTCTCTCTCCTCTTTCACTCGCCTCCCCTTTCCCTCCCCCCTCCGGCGCCGATCTCCTCGTCTCCGGCAAATCCAAGCCGTCCATTCTACCCCAAACCCCAAACCCTAACCTAAATCCTAACCCCCCTCGAACTCCTTCGCAGCTCCCTCTCCCTCCTCATCTTCTCCCTCTCCATCACCTCCCTCCCTTTCCCTTCCCGCGCCATTGCAGCTCCAGTCGCGGCCTCCACCACTGCCGATGTCAAATCGAGGAAGGGATCAAATTCGTCCATGAGAGAGCACCAGTTCTCCAAGTATACGAAGCGGCTGCTTGCGGCGGTGGCGGTTCTCTTGGAGAGGGTGGAGGAGGTGAAGTCTGGTAGAGGGGAGATGAATGTGGTGAGGGCGGCGTTGAAGGAGGTGAAGAGGAAGAGGAAGGAGATTCAAGGGGAGGTTCTTGAGGAGCTGAATTCGGAGCTGAGGGAGCTGAGGAGGGAGAAGGCAGAGCTTGTGAAGAAGTCGGGAGATTTAATAAAGATGTTGTGAATGGCTTGGACCTCAAGCTCCTGCCACTGTGATGTTGTGAATGACTGCCTGATTCTGCTAAAATCCATTATCAGATTGATGAGAGAAAGAGAAAGAAGAGAGATGAGGAAGAAGGGGGGAGGAGTTATGTCATATAACAATCCTGAAGTGTTGTGGCCTTGGCACGAAATGGACGGGACTACTAGTCCCGTCCATTTCGTTTGAAGAGCAAAATCGACCCTTTTGCTAAGAAAATGGTCGATTTTGCTATTTATTTTGTGGAAAGGTCGAATTTGCTCATTAATTTTGTAAAACGGTTGTTTTTAAAAATTTGTCCATTAGAATATTCCTCTGTACGTAGTTTCACACTTTCACGCCATGGGTGTGTTTTGACAAAGATATTTGTAAAGAGACAACCTTAAAATTTCCACATGATAATTGAAGTGCTGCCGTGTTGGATACGGAGAATTATAAGACCTTAACTAACATAGTGTTTAGTAGCTCATAACATACACTGTTGAAATAAATAGTGGTCCGTATCGCTGCCTATCTGGACCATATCTTCAAATAAGGAAGGCAACAGCTGGGAATTTTTTTTTGTAATCAGAGTTATTATTTTCCTTTCTTAGATAATTATAATAGGAAACAAATCTCTCTAGTCTCCCTATAAATTATCCTCTCTTCTCTGTAACAATATACTGAAAAAATAATAGAAAAAGTGTGTGTAGGTGTGGAGGATGTAGGCACCAAATTGGTGTTGAACCTCGTTAAATCCTGTGTTTATTTCCTGTTTCTAGTTTCTGCACATACACACGGACCATGCACTATTATGCACGGATCAGGAAGCACACATAGTTACGAAATTCTACAAGGTATCAGAGCACCAGGCGTAGGCGTAGATCTGACGTTGGCGATCTGAGATGGAGGGCCCTAGTACGAAGACGAGTGGAGAGAAGAACCCAGACCCCAACGCTGACATGACCTTGCTTCAAGCGTTGAAGGAACTTCTTTCCACACAGAAGGCGACGGCCGTGTCAGTTGAAGTACCGACTAACTCGACCATCGTCAAACTTGACGCAAACAATTATGGACTATGGTTGTCCATGATGGAGACACATCAGGCCGGCAAGGGAAAGTTGGGATATGTGAAGGGCGAGAAACCAACACCCCCATTCGGCAATGTGGGATATGAGCAGTGGAAGATGCACGACTCAATGGTGAAAGGTTTGATTCTAAATTCCTTGGATCCAGTTCTGATTGGTAATTTCCATCGGTATTCCACATCAAAGGAGGTATGGGATGCTTTAGCTACAACATATTTTGATGGATGTGATTCCTCTCAAATTTATGATCTTCAACAAAGGGTTCATATGTTGCATCAAAAGGGGGGGTCGTTGGATAAATACTATAATGAATTACATGGGTTGTGGAAGGAAATCGACTTCAGGAGGCCAAACCCCATGACATGCACGATGGACATTGAGAGACACAACTTATGGGTCCAACAAGATCGAGTATACAAGTTTCTTGCCGGACTGGATGATCGTTTGGATAGCACTCGAGCCGATATAATCCAGATGGTGCCTCTTCCAACTATCGAGTAAGCGTATGCCAGAGTTAGACAGGAGGAGGTGAGGCAAAAGGTGATGTACGGCAACAGTAACTCAAACCCGGTTGTTATGGCGGTGAAGGGCACGGACCGTGCGGGATGGAACACGAACCGCACAAGTAGTCACACGGCCCGTGCATCTGAGGTATCACTTTCTCTTAAAACTAAAACAAACCAGGGAAAAGGAAAGAGGGTCGAAGGAGGAGGATGCACTCACTTCCACAACCAAAAACACACTAGAGAGACGTGTTTTCAACTGCATGGATACCCAGACTGGTGGCATGAGTTGAAGGAAAGAAAGGGAGCAAGTAAGAAGGGACAAGCTCATCAGACGGTATGCACAGACCGTCCAAGTGGGAGCACGGACCGTACAAATAATAACCAAGGCCACAGAAACAACACAGGACAGGCATCTCTGACACTAGCCAATTTTGTTGAAGGTACAGAGGGTTCTGCCGAGAAAGGTAATGCTTTTATTGCACATAATCTAGAAAAATGGGTAATAGACTCGGGAGCAACTGATCACATGACCTATTTAGATTCTGATCTAGACAAAATCCATGAATCAAACAGAAAAGAAATTGTGAGTGCGAATGAGATTAAATCACTAGTTATAGGGTCAGGAAATGTTACTGCTAGTCCATCTCTGTGTCTAAAAGAAACATTACTAGTTTCTTCGCTGACCACGAGACTAATATCAGTGGGAAGATTATCTGAAGACTTAAACTGTGCTATTCTAATGTACCCAAAATTTTGCATTTTTCAGGACATCCTAACGAAGGAGATACTTGGGCGTGGTATTAAGCACAATGGACTGTATCACCTTGAAGATTTGAGTGTTGGTTCTGTATGTTTAACTGGACAGAGTGTTCAGACGAATAATATTTTGTTATGGCATAAGAGGTTAGGGCACCCTTATGTGGGTTATTTGCGGAAGATGTTTCCATTATTATGGGTTAAGGTATCAAATTCTGAATTTTCATGTGAAACTTGTATTAAAAGTAAAAGTCATAGAAGCACGTATCCTAGTACCTGTTTTAAAAATTTGGAATTTGGTGATTTAGTACATTATGATATGTGGGGTCCAGCCCCAGTTACTTCTATTAATGGAGAAAGATGGTTTGTTTTGTTTACTGATGATAGTACCCGAATGACCTGGCTATATCTCTTAAAAACTAAGGATGAAGTTGTCACATGTTTTCTAGATTTTTTGAATCTGGTCCAAAGATAATTTGGGAAAAAGATTAAGATCCTTAGAAGTGATAATGGGAGGGAGTATGTGAATAATTTCTTGAGAATTTTTTTTCGAGACAATGGAATTGTACATGAGACATCCTGTGTTGGTACTCCTCAACAAAATGGAGTGGTAGAAAGAAAAATATGCATATTTTAGAAATTGCAAGGTCACTATTGTTTGAAAATAATGTACCTCAAAATTTCTGGAACCATGCTATATCTACTACGGTATACCTCATGAATAGAATGCCCTCAAGAACCCTAAAGTTTCTTACTCCATTGCAAAAATTAGCTTCGTTTGTAGAAATCCCTTCAATCTTGACCTTGACACCTAAAATTTTTGGTTGTGTAGCATATGTACATGTTCCAAAAGAGAAGAGAACAAAGTTAGAACCATGTGCAATTAAATGCATGTTCATTCGATATGGGAACAATCATAAAGGGTATAAATGCTTTGACTTAGAAACCCAAAAAACCTATGTGACAATGGATGTTACTTTCTTGGAGAGTGAATCTTGTTTCAAAAATCAACTAACCCCAGTATCAATACAAGAGGAATCGAATCACCAAGTATGGTGGGATAATCAGGAGAACACTCCATATACCAGAGGAAATTGGCCATGCACCAGAAAATGAGTCTGGCGACGCGGACCGAAAAGAAGATTACACAGTCAACATACCAGAGGACACGGACCGTGCATCAGGGGATACGGACCGTACACTAGTAGATGGAGAAGAAAGACCAGAAGCAGAGGTGATACAATCTCACGAGGATCCAGAAGAAATACCATGCTTGAGTTCTCCCGAGGATGCTCCTGAGGTAAGTTCTCTCATCACTGAAAGAAGGTACCCCATAAGAACTAACCGAAATGTACGACCAAAGCGGTATAGCGAAGAAGGGTATGCGATATCTAACTATACCAGTACTGGAGGGTTGTCTAACTTAGTACAAACTTTCTATAAAGAATTATCGAAAATTCGAGTACCAAACACTGTGGGAGAAGAATTGCAGGATCCCAAATGGGTTGAGGCCATGGAAACTGAGATGAAAGCCCTAGAAACCACTAAAACTTGGAATTTGGTAGAACTACCAAATAGGAAGAAAATAGTCGGTTGCAAGTGGGTGTTTTCTGTGAAATATGATGCTACAGGTAAAGTTGAGCAATATAAGGCAAGGTTGGTCGCAAAAGGGTACACTCAGACATATGATATAGATTTACAGGTAACATTTTCTCCAGTTGCAAAGCTTAACACAGTTCGAGTCTTATTATCTTTTGCAGCAAACTTGGACTGGCCCTTACACCAGTTTGATGTGAAGAATACGTTTCTGCATGGTGATTTAGAAGAGAAAATCTATATGGACCTACCGCCGGGGTATTCCCACCAACAAAACAAGAAACTAGTGTGCAAGTTGGAGCGCAGTCTATATGGCTTAAAACAGTCCCCTCGGGCATGTGTTCGCGGGAAAATTTGTGCCTTTCTTCATTGATATCATTGCCATCTTAATTAACAACTTTATG
>BQKN01066281.1:37798-56382 GCA_022839385.1 Asparagus kiusianus
TGATATTTATATCTTTTATTATCATTTGATATATAATTTAATGAATATTCCATCATTTGAGTTTAAATCAAATTTGTTGTGTCATTATTTAGAATGTTCTCGAAATAAGCAAAGAAATGAGATAAACTTATCTTATAAAATTATAAATTTCTAACCTCACTATTTTCTTATGCATTAGTATAATTAATAATATAAATATATGTATATGTTGATTTCCAAGTTCTCAACAGCCAGATTTGAGGCTGATCTGAAGAGCTTAGAAGTCCCTTGATCTCCCTTTTGGTCGATGTAAAACCCCGTAATTTTTAAAAATACTATGGTAAATAGTAATAAATGAGTTATATTATGATAAATATCATTTATGGATGAATGAGTATGTTAGTAATTGATTTGAGATCAATTAAGTGTATATATGAGAGCATACAAGTGTTAAACATGCACAAAACAAGTGAAAACATGCACACGCAAGCAAAAACCTATAGGCTGGAAAATGCCTCGGGTCAGTCGACTAATGCTTGCCTATTAGTCGACTGATAAGAGCTCAACAGTCGACTGATGGCAAGACATCAGTCGACTGACGGGGCCAGTTTCCCAATCTTATTTGGATTCGGGTCTTTTTGAATTGTTTCGGGTTTGACTATATATATATATATATATATATATATATATGGATTTCACAAAAATCTCTCTTTTACATCATATTTCTGAACCCTAACAGCCACCATCTCCCCTCAAAAAACCCTAGATCATATTTTGGTAATTTTGAAGAGCTTTGCGAAGCAAATACCTAGAATTCCAGCGAGTTTTGAGGCGAGTTTCATCTCCTCCAATCCCATCCCCGTTTTTATTTGATTTTTACTGAGTTTTATTTAATTTTATTGAGCCTTAGAACCTAGTTTAAGTACAAAGATTGTTCTTTAAAACTATAGGATACAAAGAATTGATCTTTTTGTTTTAAAAAGTTATAATATTGATTCTCTAATTTGGATTCAAGTTCTGAAATAAATTTAACATGAGATTTTGTTGAGAATTATGGTTTTCATGATGTTTCTTACGAACATGATCATGATAGAGTTTATAGAATACACTCAAACTTGATAATTGTGATTTATCTTGTTAAGTGAACCCTAATAACATTAAACCAGAATTTATATATGTGTTTTACTTGAATAATATCAATGTTCAAGAAATAGAAACAGAATCTACATTGTTAGGAACCCTAGAGGGGGGTTGAATAGGGTTAATGCTAATCTAATTCGATATTAATGCTCATTAAAACTTATTAACAAATATATCCTAGCAAGATTGATATATAATGAATTATTTGCAAGAATATGTAAACTAAGGACAAATAAACATGAAATGATATAAACAATATACTGGACAAATGAGTAATGCAAACACAAGAAAATGATCACGGAGTTCGGTCCTTCCGACCTACGTCTCCGCTCCCCACTCCCGGGGAGAATCCACTATCTCACAATGGGTTTTCGACGTTTACCCAAAAACGTTTACATGCACCTCACGATCTCGGTTTTCTAGCTCACTGAAAACTTTCACAACCCACACTCTTGCAATCACACTTTACACTCACTAAGTATTGGTCTCTAGCCCGTGTCACCTTCCTCAAGTGCTCGGATTTACAACCTCTTCCAAGGCTTTATTACCGACGCCACTGTTCTTGGAATCGACCCTGTCTCTCACCACACACTCCTATCGGTGTACAAGTATATTACAAAGTGATCTCACAAATAAGCACAATAAAAAATTTATTCTCTAGAATAGATGAGAACTCAATGTAAGCTCACACTCTAAGAAACACAATCTTACAACCCCAAATATACTATGTATGAAATACTAAAAGCTCAATAGGTTGTGTGTGTAAACAAAGAGTAAAATCAAATATAAACTCAATTTAATCTAGCAAAAATAAATATGACAAATTAAGCATAAATAAGCTAGATAATGAGTTTAAGAAAACTTCTCTAAAACAAGAGTGGAGGGATGTAGATTAAAGCCCAAAACCAATGAGATGATCTTCTCCGCTTGTGAAACTTTCTTCACAAAACAAAACACACTTGAAAACTTCTTCAAAACCTTTAAACAAATTTCCAAAAACTTGTTTTTAACTTTCTTAAGTGTTTTTTGAAGTATGAGGGCATGGGGTATATATAGGCTCAAGAAACAAACCCCAAAAACCAAAAAAAACCAAGGAAAAAGACCAAAAACTCCAAAATCTAGCATTCTAGAAAACTAACCGTTACAGTGTTATAAGTCGACTTGCTACAGTAATAAATCAACTTATAACTAACAGTTACAGGCTAAAAAGGTCATATAAGTTGACTTACACTATTCATAAGTCGACTTATTATGTATAGGTCGACTTACGTTTTTGGCAGAGTCTGGAAATTTACATAGTTGATTGTAAAATCAATTAAAAATAGTAAATCAACTCCAAAATTAATGAAATTTTTAAGTGAGTTCCTAGACATGTAGTTGAACATGTTAGATAAATAATTTCTAAAATATCACATCTCATTTGTGAGAAATAAATATTTTAATACATATATTATAGTTTCTAAAAAACTGCTAAAAACTTATTTTTGTAAATTCAATTAAAAATAACAAAACAACTCCAAAATTAGTAAAAATTAGGAAAATATTTGTATATATAAAGATAAATATGTAAATGAAGAAATTTTTAAATTACATTTCCCAATTGTGAAAACTCAATTGTTTTGCAAAAACATGCACGGACATGAATTTATTAAAACTTGATTTTAACAAAACGAGTTCAAACAAGTTTGAAACTTTTTTAAATGGATTAATAGACTTTATAAAAGATGTAAACCAGTTATATTAAGTTAATAATCCAAAAACACGTTATTATCTCAAATGGATGTATAAAAAGAAATGAAGGAAAATTGATATGTATTCCTTTAATCTCAATTACAATTTAGATTTTCAATTACAAAAGAGAAGAGGATCGACAGAGATCCTCCCCTTTGTTTAAAACTGGGTTCTTCACAGTAGCGATGAGATGCCTTCCTCGAATGCTTGCGTTGAGTTTGCTTCTTGTTGACGATCCGACGTCTTGTTTTACTGGAACGTGATCTTCTCCTCACGATTTGACGTTGTGGAAAACTTGCGTGGAAAGTTTTAGAACTCTGAACGAGTTTGAAACTCTATGAAAGAGTTGATTTAACTGAAATCGGTCTATAAGCTAAGGATGAAGAAAGCTCCTGTTGCTGATCTCCAAAGCTCTAGCAATCCCCCCCCCCCCCCCCGATCTCTTCTTTGCTGCCAAAGAGAAGGATGAAAAAGCCAGATCCGAACTAAGCTGATTTCTTAGTTATTTATAAGGGATTAAGGGGTGTAACCACCCCCTTAATTCGCTCCTAAGTGGGGCTAATGGGATGTAACCACCCCTTAAATCACTCCTGAGTGGAGTTGTGATCCTCTCAGATCGTGAGAAACGGTTTTGAAACCGTTCAGCTTGTGTTTGAATGAGTCAAATGTAAAATCCGCATTCTGGCGTGAATTTTGCGTTCAAACGCAATGTCTGGAAGCTTGAACGCAGTGTCTGGAAGCTTGAATGCAGCGTCTGGAAGCTCGAACGTGGCAATTAGAAGCTGCATTGGCAGCGTCAGTAGCTGGATCTGAGCTGCGTTTGTAGCAATTTAGAAGCTGCGTTGGCAGTGTTGGTAGCTTGTAGAAGCTGCGTTAGTAGCTTTCGGAGGTTGCGTTTGCGTCCGAACATGAGCTACGTTGACAGCTGAATCTGAGCTACGTTTGCAGCGTTTGGAGCTGAATGTGAGCTGCGTTTGCACTGCGTCAGTGGCTGTGAACGTGGTGCGTCTTGATGCTGGTACGCGGGGAGGACTTCCGCATCTTGATTTGAATAAACCGTCGATTTGTAGTCTCTTTCTGTCAAAACGTTGCAAAGATCGTCATTTTGTAATCTTTGTTTTAGCTCATTGATATGTGAGAGTCGTCAAATTGTAACTCCTGATGTTGATTGTGAAGGTTGTTGATTAGAGCTTTCATCAGTTGTTATGAAGGTCGTCAGATTGTAACATTCATCGATCTACGTGAAAGTCTTCAAATTGTAGTCTTCTGGAAGCCGTCGAATTGTAACTTCCATCATTGATATTTAATGGGGATCAGCTATCTGTAGTGATTTTTAGATAGCCTACAGAATCCCCTCTAAAGTTTTTGAAAGTTCGCGGTTGACTGGGACGAATTTTCGGAATACTTTGGATCTTAACTCTGATCTTGGAGCTGTTGATTCCTTGTCATAAGGAGTTGTTCTTTGCACCAGCTTCGAAGGCATCTTGGTTGAAGGGATTTTCCACGCATGACCTCCATTCAGCTGATGGACCCGCAAACATTCATAGGATTTTGGCAAACCCTCAGCCATCAATGAATTTGATAAACCTTTACTGACTACCGTTTGAGTCGGGCTAGCATGTGAATTATTTGAATCCGTTTTATATGTAACGTTGTGCTAAGAGAATAAACTCTCTTAGACTTGATGCTATGATTTTGAATACATAGATTTTTTTATTTTTACGAAAAAAGACTAACCGGCGACGCGTGTTAGGCGTAGACTTATCTCTCATTAGGGATCGAGATAAAGTCCCCCATGCGTGTAAGGCATGGATTTCGGCGTTATTAATAACAACCTGTCATTATGTTGAATACGTGGGCTTTGCTATTTTTACGGGAATACGCTACCCAGCAGCATGTGTTAGATACAGATTTATCTCTATTTAGAGATCAAGATAAAGTCCCCCATGCGTGAAAGACATGGATTTTTGGTGCTACGATGTTGAATACGTAGGCTTCGTTGTTGTTTCTTCCTATGTTACTTGAAACACTGAAAGAAAATTAAAAGCGCCAGAGGTGTAGTATTAACTTGGTATGAATTTTTACTTAGAGTAAAATTCAAAAATTTTCTTCATTATCACTAGGATAATTTCAGAAAATCTTTAATCCGCTAGGATTTTATAATAAAAACTTGCTATTCTTGTTGAAA
The DNA here is from genome assembly GCA_022839385.1 of Asparagus kiusianus. NCBI lineage: Eukaryota > Viridiplantae > Streptophyta > Magnoliopsida > Asparagales > Asparagaceae > Asparagus > Asparagus kiusianus. Next base: position 42,837 of record BQKN01066281.1, read on the forward strand.
AAGGATTAACAAGTTCATTGGAGGGTTTGACTGTTAGAGGTATGATGTTAACCTAATAGTATTTTATGGGTTTATCGCTCTATTAAAGAGAGTCGATAAACTGATTTGGTCGTCAGAGGTGTGATGTTAACTTGACGGGTTTGTGGACCTATCGCTCTATTGAAGAGAGTCGATAAGTAGATTGTGTCGTCAAAGGTGTGATATTAACGTGATAAGAAGAATATTGCGATCGGGGTAATTTTGAGGACCTATCTCTCTATTGGGGAGAGTCGATAAGTGGATTTTGTCAGAGGTGTGAGATTAACGTGATAAGAATTTGTTACGATCGGAGCAACCTTGAGGACCTATCGCTCTATTGACGAGAGTCGATAAGTTAATTGTCATGACGGAAATTTGTTGCGATCGGAGTAACTTTGTGGACTTATCATCCTATTAAAGAGGATTGTTAAGTTGATTTGTCAGAGATGTGATATTAACGTGACAGGAATTTATAAGTGGATTGTCAGAGGTATGATGTTAACATGACAAGAGAATGTTACGATCGGAGCAACTTTGTGGACTTATCATCCCATTGACGAGGATTGATAAGTGGATTGTCAGAGGTATGATGTTAACGTGATAAGGGAATGTTGCGATCAGAGTAACTTTATGGACTTATTATCCCATTGACGAGGATTGATAAGTGGATTGTCAGAGGTATGATGTTAACGTGACAAGAGAATATTACGATCGGAGCAACTTTGTGGACTTATCATCCCATTGACGAGGATTGATAAGTGGATTGTCAGAGTTATGATGTTAACATGACAAGAGAATGTTGCGATCGGACCAACTTTGTGGACTTATCATCCCATTGATGAGGATTGATAAGTGGATTGTCAGAGGTATGATGTTAACGTGACTAGAGAATGTTGCGATCGGAGCAACTTTGTGGACTTGTCATCCCATTGACGAGGATTAATAAGTGGATTGTCAGAGAAATGATGTTAATGTGATGAGAGAATGTTGCGATCGGAGCAACTTTGTGGACTTGTCACTCTATTGATGAGGATTGATAAGTGGATTGTCAGAGGTATGATGTTAACATGACAAGAGAATGTGTACTTCTGACTTGCATAAGATTTTGGAAATTAGCGTCTCACTGGGGAAACTTGCTAGGTGAGTTTATCACCAGAAGCGATGAGTTTTGATACTTGTGATTTGAATAAAATTTTGAAGACTTAGTGTCTTGCTGGGGAAGATTACGATTTGAGCAATTTTTAGGACCTATCATCCTATTGTTAAGGATTAATAAGTTGATTATCAGAGGTGTATTGTTAACGTGACAAATTGGGAGTGATGTAAATTGCATGCATACTCTGTGGGGTGATGATCGTCAGAAGTGTAATGTTAACTCGACGATGTAAAAGATTTGTTACTTTTAATCCAATAGATTCTAAGTAACCAACCCTCAGTCTTGATTAAGACTTAGCAGGGGAAGAAAAGGAGGGGTAGACATGGCATCTTGGCCTAGTGGGGTACTATCCATGAAGTCAGAATAGAGGCACATCACCTGGTAGTCCATTATCTGATGAGTTTGACTATCAGAGGTAACTGTTAACGTGATAGTTTTGATAGACCTGCCACCCTATTAAAGAAGATTGGCAAGTTGATGGACTATCATAGGTAATTGTTAACGTGATAGTTCTATGGACCTGCTATCCTATTGAAGAAGATTGGCAAGTTGATGGACTATCATAGATAATTGTTAACGTGATAGTTTTGTGAACCTACCATCCTATTGAAGAGGATTGGTAGGAGAATTTGGAGGGAATAAACTATCAGAGGTGGTCATTAACATGATAGTTTTAATGGACCCGCCATCCTATTGAAGAGAATTGGTAGGGGAATTTGGGAGAAATAGACTATCAGATGTGATCATTAACGTGATAGTTTTGGTGGATTTTATGGTTGACAAAGGTATTCGATTGAACATGACAACTCAGAAAATTTATTACTCATAATCGAATGAACTACGAATAAACCAACCCCCAGTCCTGAACAAGTGCAGGGGAAAAAAAGGTAGACACGGCATATCGCCTAGTGAGCCACTATCTAACGAGTTTGACTATCAGAGGTAATTGTTAGCGTGATAGTTATTGGACCTGCCATCCTACTGAAGAGGATTGACTTCAGTGGTCGTAGTATCTTCCCCTTCTGACTGAGAAGATTAAGCTTAGTCCGATTGCTCAGGTTGATCCTGCTTACTTTGTTCTTCAGCTTTGATCCTGGCAATAATCTTTTGAGCATGTTCACCTTGAGAGATTAGTTGTCTCCAGGAACGACATTCTGCAACCCTCATTTGTGCAAGAAGGTTGATCTGCAAGTTGTGTCGACAGGTCTCCACTAGGGTAGACTGTGTCATACTTGTCGGACATCATAGAGCTATGTTTCGACCTTTTGACAAAGGCTTTGACATACTCCCTCTTCTTCTGCTTAGTGGCGAGAAGGGTATGGATGGAGACTTCTGTATCCTCTTCAAAGAATCTTAACAGGAAGAGTCTCTCTAGATCCTTCCATTTTTGGATATATCCCGCAGGCACTTTCCTGAACCATTCAAAGGCAACTTCCTTGAGGGTGCCAATGAACAATCGAGCCAGTATGGTATCGTTTGATATCATATTCCCAGTCTGTGACTTGAAATGATAGATATATTAGTTCGATGATCCCGTGCCGTCAAAAGTTTGTAACGTCGGGACCTCAAACTTTGGAGGATAAGTGGCTACATCACATTCGGCAGGATAGGGCCTGGTAACTCCCTCATCTTAGAGCTCGTTTCTGTTAGCAATGGCATTGAGACGGGCTTCCAATTCTTCCATTTTGGCAGACTGGAGATTATGCTCATTCTCAATCTCTCTTCCTTCATCAGAGGAAGATTCCAGGTTGTTGGGTTCTTGATCAGAAGTAGCACCATCAACCATTTTTTCCTTCCCTTTGCTTGTGTGAAGTTGGGATAAAGATGATTTTCCTCTTCGGGAAGATTCTTGCCTAGGTGGCGAATTTGTTTCCTGAGATTTAGCCTTGTCTGTGACGATTTGAGTTAATAGGGCCATGAGTTCATTGATGGCCTCCTGTTGAGATTTGAGCATGGCTTCCTGCTTATCAAGTCTCTTCGCGAGATCTTCATGGTTTCCCGTCATATAAGCAGAGCTCACATGTTCAACAAAAGAGTTTGATGATTGGGACTCTGCAATGGCTGAGTGTTCATCATCAGAATTGGTTTTTCTGGCTAACCTCCGATAGTTGACAGGGGAAATGACTCATGTTCGCGTCCGAGTGCGTTGGTAGACTCCTTCAAACTCGTTCGATATTTCTCTGACGGTCGACAAACGACTTGTCTCAGAGTCATCGGAACTAGGAACTGATGATCTCCCTCGGCCGATCATGTTGGAAGTAACTTCAAGGTATTCATCCTATGAAGTTTCCTTCCTGTGTGAACATCGTCGTTGGTTGGGCAAGGCAACGTTCGTTAATTGGTCGAACACCAATAGTTTGGCCGCATATGAGCAGCATTGACATTTCGAGAGGACCGTATGAATCAGTCGTTCATATTGGAATGAATGAATGACTTGTTGCATCAGTCTTTCTCTCGATATGAATACTCTCAAATCTGTTGCAAAGACTCGAGAAGAGTTGCTCGCTGATCGTGAGGTTTGAATTAGAACCCCAGTCTATGATTAGACACGAATGGCTCTTAGTGAACATGGATCTGGTTGAGATGCTTAGACTCCATGGATTTCTTATATCCGCCCCTCAATCTAGTCGTGCTACGCAGAGTATTCGGGGGTCTCGTATTGACTCCATTGACTCCATGGACTTCTTATATCCACGGTATACACCAGGTTCTGTATTAGATTTTAATACCCGAACGTATGCCTAAGCTTTAGGTTTTACTGGTGAAACGCAGTCTAGAAGTCTGCGTTTTGACATCTAAGGCGCAAAGATGAACTCTGTGTTTTAGCATCTGAGACGTAGAGTTAGGCTCTGCATGAATTCTACATTTTGAGCCTGGGACGCAGAGTTGGGCTCTGTACGAACTCTGCATTTTGAGTCCACTAACTCTGTGTTTTGAGTTTGGAACGCAGCCACGACCTCTGCGTTTTGAGTTTGGAACGCAGTCACGACCTCTGCGTTTTGAATCTCAAATGCGGTCACGACCTCTGCGTTTTGAGTTTAGAACGTGGGCATGGCATCTACGTTTTGAATCTTGGATGCAGAGGTGAGCCTCAGGCGGGCTCGATGAGCTTCAGGCTAAGTCCAATGTTCAGGCGAAGTGCAGTCTCGCGGACGGACTTCAGAACATAACTTGCTGCGAAGAACAGGTTATAACTTTCAAACTATAAGTCAGAATGAGACGAATTATATATGAAAATCGGCTCTCGACGAGATGGAGCCGACCAAACCTACCCCATAGGGTTCGGTTTGCTTCCTCTATTTTGCCAAATTCCTTCCGGTTTGAGAGATATCTGTGTTTTAATATGAAGAGACCGTCAATTTGTAGTCTCTTTTGCTAGAGCGTTGCAAAGATCATCACCTTATAACCTTCGTCTTGGCTTCTCGAAAATATAAGAGTCATCAGATTGTAACTCCCGATGTTGATTGTGAAGGCTGTTGATTAGAGCTTTCATCAGTTATTGTGAAGATCGTCAGATTGTAACCTTTATCGATCTACGTGAAAGTTTTTAATGTAACCTTCTAGAAGTCATCAGATTGTAACTTCCATCATCGGTGTTTGATAGGGATTGACTATCTGTTGTGATTTTTAGATAGCCTACACTCCTATGATTGTAGATAGTTAAAATATGTTTCATCTAGACAAAAATCTAGTCTGGATCCAAGAAGTGAACGTCCATAGGCCAAACACTTCAAATAGGGCTCAAACTCTTGCCCACAACAAGCTGAGTTTGTGAACCTTATCACACAGCCCATCTTGACTCGACCCAACCAAGTTAAGAATAGGTCGACTCCCAAACAACTATAGCGAAGTCCGCCCAACAAAGCATGCGAACCTCACCATGCAACCTATCTCGACTTGACCATACCAAAGCAAGAACGAGTTGACTCACAATTCACACTCCAAGCCGAGTCAAAAAGCATCATTAGTCTTCCAAATTACCAGTTGAAGTATGTGCTAAATTTAAACTCATAGACGAAGTTCACTAACTAATGAGCTTCACTCATAGCAACCTAAATAGGTCACATCACCCACGATTTCAAAGAAGCCTCACCCAAATCTAAGTGAGGTTTCTTCTATTTCGATTCTAAAATAAGACTGAGATATCTTCCAAGAAACCAAGTTAAAAAAATCACCAATCAGTGAAAGACCTATCGTCTTAATTAGACCATTAACAGAGTACAAGATCGATGCTCTATAGGCATGCAGAAAAGAGTCCCAGATAATATAAATTTTTTTATTTTTCTTTTTATTGTAATCTAAGTTAATAGCAATACAAAAGACCAAAATAATGATCAAGTTAGTTACGATCTAAAGGGGATCAAAAAATTGAACAAGTTCTCTCTAAGTGTGCGAAGAAATGCACACCTTTGATCAGTAGATGTGGTTATTTATATCCAACTGATGAGGGTGTTTATGTAACTTTGGTAAAGTCCAGGCAGACCGCTAAGTCGACAAATTCTCTACAGGTGTCGGCTGTAGTTGAGATGAGTCACTTATGCATATAATGCGATGGGTGACAAGGGAAGCATAGTGTTGACGGGATCCGATGAGTTATAAAGATTTTTAAAGCTAGAGCAGTGATGATTCTAATGATGCATTCACTGTGATAGTAATTGTCTATCTGTTGGGAGTTCGAGAACAAATCACCTCTCAAATCGGCTTTGTGAGTATGTCGACAAATGACACCCTTCGACTCGGTCCTTCTCAAACTAGGAGGTTCTTGACCCGGTCTCGCCAAATGAAGAGGCATGGGGTCGTCCTAAACCGCGGGGCTCGAGTGAGGATGCCTTTCGACTCATTCCTTCTTGGTAAGGATCGAGTGAAGATATTACTAGACTCGTCCTGCCTAGAGTCAAGTTGAGATGATGCGTAGCCAATTTAGGATACGTGTTAACTCCTGGAGAAGAATTAATACTTAGGTTATTTTATACCATAACACTAGTCCCTTTCGCTTGGACATAGGTGGCCGAGTCCGAGTGAAATTGAACTGTTGCATTTTTGAGTTTCGAGGTGCATCTATGAGGGATCACTAATGGGTCCCTTCTGATGTGACGTTTCTGATGTCAGAGAAAATCATGCACCGTCATCTTGGTTCACGAGCAAAGATTGCAAGCCACTTACGGCGAGTGGTGCTTCGGTTTTTAGGATTGATCCTAGCCGTCTGTCAATGACCAGGTTGGCCATTGTGATGTCGGAATGTGGCAGCTTCTCTGCCTATATGCACAGCCATTCTGAGATGGAGAAATTTTACTTTGCATCAAAAAAAACCCTTGAATCTTCTTCTACAGTGAGTGATTCTTGGCCATTTTTCGTATTCTTCTTCAGCGATCATCAAATTAAATGGCGTCTCCATCTTCAATGGCTTGGAATGAGGCCTGAATCATCACCTTTGGAAGTTCCACTCGAAGGTATGGTTGACACTGCTAGAGACTTATTACAACAAGTTTGACATCCCTAGGGCATTCACCATCTCGGCGCTAAAGCATACGTAGGCAATGTTTGACTATATCGGTGACATAGGTCCGTTGTATCTTAAACATATATGGTATGGCCTGTGTCTTCTACTCCATCCTTTTCTATGTCGTATCTTCGAAGCCTTAGGTTTTGCCATTGCAGATGAAACCGAACTCTATTGCTACCTAGGTAGGGTTCATGGTCATCCGTAATTAGCTGGGAGTTAAGCCGACTCTGAGAATTCCTGGCCATCTCGTCTATGTGAAGGTGAATTAGCAGGAGGGTCATTACTACCTCTAGATCTTAGGAGGCCACAAAATCATCTTTAATGCCCCTGAGTCAAACAAGGACCAGAAGGAGAGATTTGTTTAGATTTTTGGGGCAATGCTGGCTGAGTCAAGATTTGCCACTATTTAGGCCTAGAGGTCTGAAAAGAAGAAGAGACGATTGAGGAAGGTAGGCAACCAAGGCCCCTCTAGGAGCGCTAAAGCTCCTAGAGACAAGTTTGAAGCTGCGATGGAGGTAGGTACACTCTCTGCTGCTCAGAGGGGTGTAGCAAGCCAGCCATCAAGCAAGATCCTGATTCCCTAAGAAGCTGCAGAAGGTGACGCTTCTGCCATCCTATTTAAGAAGCTTTTCTAGCTACTCCTCCAAATGTCATCGTTGTTGATGACGTGTCCCCTGAGAAGTGAAAGGGGACCGAGATTAGAACTGATCAAGGTCAAAATAGAGAAGGAGGTGGCCCCTTCTGTGCCCGCTGAGTTGGATCATCGCCATGGGAAGGAACCGACTGCTGAAGAGGAATCTCCTGCTCGGGGATATAGATGGCCTTTCCCCCATCGCATCGATGAGCTCAATGTGGATAAATGGGTTGAGCTGAAGTGGTCGTTGATGTGGTCATCTAGAGTAAGCCCCCGCTATGATAAATAGTTATATGAGGGATTCAGATTCGAGCCTAAGTGCCATCTTAACAAGAGAGGGTCAGTTCTGGAGTCCCAACTCACCCAGACTAGGGCTTTGGAGAAGTTCTTCTTGTCTCAGGATGATGAGATCCTCTCAACCATGCCAGATGTCGGCCTTCACTAGTCCCTCAAGAGCGACATGCTTCGAGGGGCTTGATAAAGCAGGAACTGTATGCTCGATTTGTGCATGTATAGAACCTCTACCTCAGGCTCCAAGAAGATTTGAAAGAATTGAAAGTTCAAATGGTGGCTCAAGGGGTGGCTGACCTGAAGTTGGCTACCAAGAAGGATGAAGTGGTGGCCTGGAGGAGGGATGAGGGCAAATAGCGTCAGGAACTAGAGATGTGGGACGATATGGTCAAGGACCTAAAGGCGTCGAATAGTAAAAAGTCATCCTAAATCAGCAACCTCCTACAAGACCTCGGCCATCTTGAGCATGAGGTTCATGAGAGAGATGAGAGGATAAGATACTTGACCAAAGAGGTCAAGGTCGAGAGGCAGCAAAGCATCGATACCTATGAACGAGTTCGATTAGCTCGTCAGAATGCTGAGGCTCTGTAGGACTAGCTGAAGTTGGGTGAACCTTATTACCAAATAGGTATACGGTAACTCTACCCTAGGATTGGGTACTTGATTCCTCGAGTAACTGTCTTCCTTCTTTAAATGTTTAGTGGCCAATTCTTTTAAGCCACAATGTATGCAGCTCACCATCACCGATAGAAGAGCTAAGTTGTACCGAGAGGCTAACAACACTATAGGGTATAGCACCTTAATCGAGATACGATATTTCAACCGAGAAGGCACAATACAACCCTTCAGCTAGATAGAGAAGAATCCTACAAGCAATGCCAACTTAGATATTGGCTCCTTCGCTTGGTGATGGAAGCTCTCAAATTGGTCACCAGCATGAAACCCGCACACGTTAGAGTCAACAGTGTGCAATACAAAAATCGTCCTTGAAGATGCGAGTCTTAACATCAACATCTATGGCCGGAAGGATCGGATCATATTTCCCTTTTTACTAACATTAGGGAATAGGTACTCCACCCAAGAAACATGATGTACAGTATAGTCATGACAGGTGCTCCCCGTAGCTCTCTAGCAAATGAACAAATGACAGACCAGTTCCCGAAATGCCTCTACAATATGGGCAATATGAGAAAAGGTTCTCAACTCCTCATTAGTAGGAAAACACTCCTCGTACAGATGATCCCCCATCGGTAAATGAAACACCTCAAATATCTCGTGAAGAGTAATCTTGATCTCCCCTACTGGAGTGAAGAAGGTGTTGCTATCGCTATTTTACAGCTCCAAAATACCGTATAAAATTGGTGTCCAAATCTCAGTGCCATATTTAAAATCTCTAACTGCATCATAGAGCCCTACTCTCGTAATCTCTTCTCAATAGTGATGAGAGTGAAGTCTACTAAACGAGCTCACCACTGGGTACCTGTCGATCTAATCCAATCGGGGAACCTAACATCCCCATCAGGATACTGAGCGTCAATTTTGGCAAGTTCATTCCCAAAGCTATTTAGGATAATAACAATTTTATTGACTAGTGCGTCCTCATTCACGAAGGCTGGATGCTGCCCTATAATGTTAGTCTTGAAGAGTTCCTCTTGATAGAAGCCACCTCCATGCTTCAAAATGCCTATTTTAACACTATCCTCCCTATTTGTGAGGTTATAGTGCATGAGGCGTGGTATGGTGAGGTGTTGCAAAAATAAGAAGGAGACCTGACGCTCTATCACCAACAAAGTAAATCGATGATCTCCCTAAGCATAATACCAATACTCTTCTCCCTAATGGAAGAGAGAGTTGCCACCAGAGACACTGTATCCAAAGAGGAAATGTGGGTTCACCGATATGTCTTCATGAGGGACTGAGAACTTTACGTTGGTGATTATCTCCCGCAAAGTCTTATAGCTAACCATGTGAATGACTTTAATCCTTTCTTGACTGCTGCAGTTGAGGAATAGCGGGATGGTCCCGTTGAAAACGTGTGTCACTTTAGGATCGTGAGTCCTATCATGACCAAAATGGTTGTGACGATTCACAGGAGCTCTTGAATAGACAACTGCACGAAGATGACAATTGAGTTAGCAGGCGAAGACCAAGTTTAGCCGCCATACTCAAGAGCAAAGGCGAACCTCTCTTACATGCAAAAATCATTTATAACTAAGTATTAACAAGATGAAGCGGGGTTCGACCAAAAACAGCGAACTTCGTTCATATGTTCAAGTTGGTGAAATTCATCCAACTAAAACAAGCGAATCTCATTTAAGTGAAAATCACCCCAAACTGGCGAACATTACTTTAGCGAAGATCGCTTAAAATAAAGCAACGAACTCCACCTAAACGAAGTCCGCTACAGAAGCCCAAAAAGGCTAAGCGAATCCTGCCCAAAGAGCGAAGCTCGCTACAATGAGCGTCATTAATGACTGCTGACAAAACTTGCTACCAACGACGAAAGCTTATCGGAGAGACCACAAATGGTCATAAAGATCTCACCTTCAATGGTGGATCAAGTTTTCAGATGATGCGAGACATTATTTAGAGCCCAATGGGCTGAGACTGAGGTTAATCCGAAGATCGCCATGGATGGGTTCGATACTTACCCATTGTCATCTCTAACTATGGCGGCACCTCACCAGCTCTCGGCCAATGAGCCCCTTGAGCAGAGCTTCTTCCCTTGGAAATAGTATGACGAAGAGCTATTGATAATGAACTTTGGAGATTTTTTAGAAGACCCGGGTTCGAAGAAGAGTGGGAGAATTTTGAAATCAAAGTGAAGAAGAAGGAGGCAAACAGTCTTATTTATAGGCCAAAACCCCCAAACTTCACCCAAGATTCTTTGCCCTAAACTTTGCTAAGTATCTCTCCACCAAACTTTACCAAAGATCTCGTCAGCAAACTCCGCTGAAGATTTCGTCCAGAACTTCACTAGAGATTTTAGCCTCGAACTTTGCCTGGAACCTCTCTTCGGATGAACTTCATCGTAACTTCAGTCACATAAATCGAAGACTTGAATTATAAATTCTTAGGCTGAGCATCATCCAAACCGACTAGCTGAGCCTCAGCTAAGCCAACTTGCTGAGCTTCGCTAAAACAACTGTTCTTTCAGTAAGTAAACCTCGCCCAATTCAACAAGACACCAGGGTAAACCTCACCTGAACGTCATAATGAATTTCGCTAAGTCTCCAAATTGAGAAAAATCACAACTCAATTTGTTTGAGGCTTTACACAGTGAACCCCGCCAAAATAACTTACCAAAATTCACTAACTCTCCAAATTGAGTAAAAATTTTAACACAATTTCTTGGAGACTTTATTTAGCAAACTTCAAACTAACTTTCGCTAGCACAAAAAAGCATGAGCTTCGCTTCCAAATATAATGACTTCATGCAGAGTTCAAATTCGCTACAAAAGTAAAGTATATATAGATCAAGCACACAAGAGATACACAATTTCAACATGAAAAAAACTATTTTTATTGATTGAAAACTCTACTACATGAAGGTGACATTCAAGACTACCCAATTACAAGGATGATGGGTACTTGTTGCTATTTTTTACTACCCTATACGCCAAAGATATGGGTAATGTGATGCTTGAGGAATGGACACGAACTGCACCAAGCTACAACCCTTGTTCCTCTGACGTTACAGCACTTGAAAAATTAAGCGTTTCCCAATGAAGATGAAAATTTCCACTATTCCTCTAAGTGAGGCATATTAATGGGAAGAAGCTTGTTCTTATACCAAAATTCAACGTCGGACCTAAGCCAGTCACACGACGTCTAATTATGATCTAGGATCATATTTGTGATACCTAGTTACTGTCGGAGTCTTCGCTTGTGAAGATCTAAGGATCCTTCTTCAAGCGTCATTTCAATTGCCGAATGATCTTACACAGAGCATGGCACTCGAAGCTTCACGCATCTCTATGGCGATTGAACTTGCACCAAGCGGTCAACTGGTTCTTGATGACTCCCTCAAGTATTTTTTTTCTTAGTCGATAGCAACTCTACCAGACGACGGAGTATGCGGAGTTCATCCGCTTGATTGCCCTTTATTTGGGCAACTCCTATTGGAGCCTTTTGATTTCAGCTCCTCTGTCGAGGAGCATCTCTGATCTAGACAACGATGGTGCAGACATGGAGAAGAAGGAGAAATAGATAGAGGCGGTGAGAATGGATGTGGATGGCTACTATTTATAGACTCTTTCAAATCATAACTCCCAAGAAAATCTCATCTTTTAAGATTTGTTTGAACCGAAAAAAGGGGCTAAAACTTAGCCTAAAACTCAGTTAAATCCACAAAGGATCTCGCGGGATCTTCAATCAAGAGATCTCAGTCATAAATCATGGCGCAAATCCATAGGCGAATCTCAACAAACTTTGCCAACCAGCAAATGTCGTTGGACAACGAACTTCGCCAGCTAGTAAACATCGCTAATCGTCAAACATCACCAGCAGCCTAAAATTGAGCAACTCTCGCTCACCCAAAATCAATCGAACTTCACTAATTTTCTTAACATCGCCTCAACAATAGAAAAGGTGAATTTTGTTCCAAGCATGGATTTAGACAAGCACAAACATCATCAATTTTTTGATACAAGTCTGCAATAAAGGAAGCTACATTCAACACTATACCTTTGACAACCAAGTAGGCAGATGAAGATAGATTTTTACCTAATCAAGACAACTCAAGCAACATTCAGCACTACGCCTCTATTTATTTACCCAAAGTGTTTCAATCTCAGCTACAAATTAAAATGTTGTATCTTGAAAACTTTGGAGGTCTTATAGACGGTCAAAATATATTTTTTACTTAGAATGATGATCAGCTTAGATCCAAAAAGTGAATGTCTAAGGGCTAAACACTTCGAATGGGCTCAAAGTTAAGTCTACAATAAGCTGCAGTGAAGGTCACTTGATGACTGAAGTGATTTTCACCAAGCAGCACACATCAACTCAGTTCGACCAAGTAGCCCACATCGACTTAGTTCGATCAAGTCAGACATGAGTCAACCCCCGCATCACACCTCGGATCAAGTCAAAAGACATCATCAGTTGATAAAATCATGAGTTGAATTCTTTGTCAAATTCGGACTCGTATGCGAATTTTTCCAACTAATGAACTCTGCCCACTTCCGAAGAAGGCACGCCCACCTTCAAAGCGACCTTTGTCCACATCTTCAGCGAGCTTCGCCAAGTCTGCGAAGTCCACCCAAATAGCCATTTCAGTGCTATTTTTGGGGGAAAATTGCTCCCCACTAACTCATACTTTAATGGCCATTTAATCTATAATTAAGAAAATTATTAACTCTCTCTTTTAGCTTATAAAAGGGGAGGAAATCTTTCATTAAAAAAAAGAGAGAAGAAAAAAGGGGATTCAGAAGAGTCATCACACGCATCGCACTTGTGATCTTATTGGGAGACATTGCTAATAGAAGACTGAGCTAGCTTCCAAGCAATTTAATTCTCATCGACAGCAAAAGACCCATTATCTTGATCGGTGTATCAACGGAGCATAGATCGACACTCCACCGGCACACGAAAAAGAACACTAGGAAATACAACTTTTTCCTTTGTTTTATTATAATCTTTGAATTGTAGTCTGAGTCAATTGTAATTCAGAAGAACTAAAATAATAACACCACTGAGAATAGGACATGACACCGTTAAGGAGAGATTGCCTGCTTCAGTAAACTCGTAATCTATATAGTCACACCACTAGGACAAAATCCTGGCTTTTCCATTGTCTCCTCCGATGGTAAAAATCACAATATCCCTAAAAAGCGATGACTCTTTTAGTTGTAGGTGTTACAATATGCCATCAATACTCATCCCCACTCCATTTACCCTTCTCCAACCTAGAACACAAACCCCAAAGTCATTTGTGTTAGGA
>BQKN01066281.1:56392-102149 GCA_022839385.1 Asparagus kiusianus
CCCTTCTCCAACCTAGAACACAAACCCCAAAGTCATTTGTGTTAGGAATAAGTCTTTATAATAGCTCTTGTTTGAGTAATAACAAACTCTTATTTGGTACTACTAAATATTTGAGATGATATAGTACAATTGAATATAGTTATAAGATGTGTACGAGGCAAAAATGATGTGAAAATCAGCTCAATAGCTGATTTCAGCCATCGAACCGTCGATGGTCAGTAGGGACTCATTGATGGTTAATGATGTCATTGATGGCTTCAGGAACAGATTGATTAAATTTTAGAGATAGTATTTCAACTCATTGACGGGTTGCAGGAATCTATCATAGTGCTTCAACACCATCAATGGTCGATATGAACCCATTGATGGTAAAGTCGACTGATTACAAATTTTAAGTTTTAATCTCAACCATTTGTCGTTTCTTTGACCAGCAAACTATTATGTTTAGGATATCTCTTTCCTAATCTATTGAAAGATATGTAATTGAAAGAGATAGACAAAAGAGAGAGTTCTAGGGTTTTGATTTGAGAAGAGATTATATTGAAGGTTTTGACCCATAGAGCCTCGACAAACTCTTTCTCGTCACGCACATCTCCAGATCATTTTAGCGAGGAGAGTTACCTTTGAATTCATTATTTATATCGTTCTTCATCGTGCTACACTTAAATTCATTGAAGGATGGTTTGTTTTATTGAAAGAGCAGCAAGATTTTGTACTGAGATTAATTGATATTTGTTTATTTGATTTAAACTTGTTTTTCACGTCATACTCAAGCTAGTGTGAATTGAGGATCTACGACATACTCAAGCCAGTGTGAAATGAGAAATTAGGTCTAATTAGGGCCAGGTGTTACTCATTGTAGAGAGTTAAGTTAGACGGCTGGGTTCGAGAAGATTTCAGTGTGCAGCCTTGTAACCATATTAGATCGGGTTGTGATTTAGAAGAACTCTTGGTATAGTGAGGAAGCTCATTCGTGAAAAGGAATAGTGAACGTATGATTGTTATTCAAACTACTATAAAATCTTGTGTGTCTTTTGTTGGTTGTTATTTATGATTATTTATTGTTCATCGCTTGTATATATTTTATCTATTATGTTACATATTCTATGTTTTTAGTGGAAAACAATAGCAACCCTATTCGCCTCTAAGCTTGCATCTCCGTCTAACAATTCGAACTTCCACAAGGTGGTAACGGAACGAGCCATTCCTGAGTAAGCTTCGTTTCTAGTGAGTTGGTGTACACAAGTTCGTGACGAAGAACTCTAGTTTTCTTCTTCTTCTTCTTTATTTTTTTATTTTTATTTTTATTTTATTTTATTTTATTTTTTATTTATATATTTTTTATTTTTATTTATTTATTTATTATTTACTTATTTATTTATTTATTTATTTTTAAGAGAAGACGAAGAACCCTAGTTGGCCAATGGAGATATATATGAATGAAGTCTTTTCTTGTTCGATAATCTCTCCTGATAAGATTGACGAAATTTTGATGTGCATGCTCGTTCTGTCACTTCTACATTTTAGCTTGTTGTCTTGTTTGTGTAGTTGTATTACTTTGATTTTTCTACAGGGAAGCTATTCGCTCGCTGGTCATTCGTCATATGAAACTTAGTTATGTATCTCAGTAGTTGCTGCGACTGGAAAAGTTCTCAAATCCATCAAATTCTATATGCATCTAGGCTTCTCTTCGCAATGTTAAGTTCCGATCTAGTTGTCATTTTGTTCTCGCTCGATTCACTGAGCTGAAAACTGCAATGGATATGGTGCCATTCTGTACCCAATAGCAGTAGATGAGAGAGAGAACATTGTTCAGTGGGGTGAATTATACTGTAGGGTATTTTAGTAAACTACCATTCATAGTTATGGTTATCCCAACCATGTTTTAGGGCTTATAAGGGAGAACCTAACTGATGGACTGATATTAACACACTAATACAATTTAAGGGACTAATTTCAAAATATGAGATTTGAGGGACTAATAGTACAATATGTCAAATTTGCGGGACTGGTGTCCAAAAATCTCTTTTTAGTTTCTATTGTTTTTTAGGATTTTTTTTTTCCTTCCTAGAAACCATTTTTAAAATAGAATAATTATACGGAAACCATCTTTTAATTTTGATGTGTACATAAAGCATCTTTAAGGTTGATTTTTATTGCAATGAAACATATCTCTCCGTCAAATTTTTACGTAAAACTCAAAATTAAAAACTATTTCTATATAATTAAGATGGCCTCAACAAGCTCAATTTTTTTTTATTGGCAAGTTGTAAATAGTTGAAAATTAACTTCAAAGTGATGGATATGACATCAAGAGTTTTAACATCTAATCTCAACTTTTTTGACAAAGTTAACGAGGGCAGAGAAAATATAGAAACTAGGTTGAGATGCGGTCGGAATCATCCGAGAATAAATTACTTTTCGCTGTCCGTTTATATGCAACAAGTCTAAATTTTCAAATTTGAAGTGGAAAAAAAAAAACAATAACGCGCTCTAGAAGAAATCACTCTTACGATGAAACTTTCTACCTGAGGTAGATGGGCTAGCGGGTCCTTTCAACATGCTAGAGCTTGGACCGGCTGCAGGGAGACCAAAATTAAAAGAACAGCCCACATCTTCTAGAACTAGCACCAATAAGTTGCATAATTGCACACGTCATCAGTTTTGAGATCTACTATTTACTGATTGGAATATGTATATCAATATCTAACCGAACTTTGGAAGCTTTCAACTAAATATATATATATTATCGCTTTGGTGTTTATCGATCTGAAATAATAAAATTATGCTTGATTTTTTTTTTTTTTTTTTTTTTGATAAGATGAAAATATATTAATAGTATAAATGAATGACATGAAAAAGGCTCCGGTTCAAGAGTAAAAGTATTAAGCTAACGGGTACCGTAATTTGGGTTAAGTGCACATACACACCCCTTAGCGTCGGCCAATTACAGATATAACTTTATAGTTTTACTTTGCGTGGATAGACTCTCTGAGTGAATTCTTTCATTCTTCAAAATATCAAAAAAGAAAAAAATATATATATAGACATGGATAGAAGTCTATTGACGCTGATGGGCTCCTGGTCGCCTTTTTTAAAAACTCTTGAAAGAGCCATACAAAAGTTCACCAAGAGGGCCAATCTGCACCAAAGCGAATTGTATAGGAGGTTGGTTCGGAGTAATAGAACTTTAGGGGGTCTAATACACAATTGGGCAATACTACAGCAATTAACCCTTCTAATCATTGGTGTAAACAAAAAATGCTATTAATCAATGCCATTATGCATCGCTGAGTGACTAATAATATTCTCTCTCTCTCTCTTTTTTTCGCCTTACTAATGATAGCCGGAAATATTCCTGTATTTTACTTCTTCACTTTCCCTACCAATCAAAAGAAAAGGAAAAGTTAAAAAGAGTTGCGAACTTCTCGCAACTTCGAAAAAGGTCCGAGTCCTTTCTTACCAGTTTACTGTTTCTGTTATCATTCTCTATGTAAAAAGAGGTTAGGAATTGCTTGCATTTTTTGGTGTCATGTAAATATGTAATAATACCTTGATAGTATCAGTCAAAAGTGGAAACCATGCTAAGTTGACCAATTTAACTTGCTTGGTAGCAACCCACCTTCCTTTACTTGTAGTCGGGAGTTCCATCCTTAGTATTGTTATTTTAGGCACACTTCCTAGCACAAATTAATGTCCATATTAGCATGTGATATATAAGCGGATTTGGATCCTCTCCACTACAAAAAAGTAGTGGAGAGACCACTACTTTTAATCTCAATCGTTGATTACTTAGTATGCGATTATGATACAATCCAAATCTAACATTCACCATACCCACGTGCATTGCACTCATTCCTAATTTGCACTCAAAGAAATATCATAACCACTAACTAGATAATCAATGGTTGTGATTATGTAGTGATCTCTCCACTACTTTTTAGATAGCGAAGAGGATCCGAATCCGATATAAGCGACGAACTCATGTGCTCAGCCGAAACATGAAATTGAGGGGGGGGGGGGGGGGGTTTAATGTATTTTAGATTCTAATCCCTTAAATCTTTCAAAAATTAAAATTAGACATTGAAATTGCTATTAGGTCTCTCAAACTTTAAGTTATTTTGAAATTAATCCCTCAAATCAATAGTATGATTATCAACTAAAGTGATTAGTTTGAAACAAATTGTGAGTATTGAGAAATCTAACGAAAATGTCAATGATTTGAGGGACTAATTTTCTACAAATGCTAAATTTTTTTCCTTGATTGAGGGACTAATTTCTAAACAACTTGAGAATTGAAGGACCTAATAGTCCAATGATTTGAAGGAATAATTTAAAAAATAATAAGAAATGAGGTATCTAATAGCAATTTCAGTTATGTGAGGGACTATTTTAAACTAAGGAAAACTTATATTAAAAGTTTAAAATTATATTTTATTAAGATAAGATTACAAATAAATTATAAAGTAAAGGGTAAATTGCATACAACCCCATCTACATCTTTATTTGTAATTAACAACCTCATATTATTTATTAGCACATAACCCCTTTTGATTCTTGAGAAAAACATGTTTTACCTGCCATTCATCTTTCCAAGTTAAAATTAGATGAGTGAAATATCTACTTATATTTATCTATGGAATATTTTTTATATTTATTTTTGCAGACTTTCAATATTATATAATTTTAAGATTCTCCAAAAAAAACACAAAATATATAAACTGAAGAGTAATGTCACATGACCCTCGTTTACACCTTCAGTTGCAGTTAGTCCCCCACGTCTCATTTATTAGAGTCCCTCCAAAGAGGGATGTTACTTGCATTTTTGATGTTTCTGAGTGAAATTAGATAAGTGAAATATTTATTTAGAAAAATCATCTCTACAATATTATTTAAGATTTACTTAAGCGTGATTTTTATATCATTAATATTTGACATTTATAATTCTGTAATTATGATAGAACACTGAACAGTAGTATAATTTTAAAGACTCTACAGGAGGTATTTAAAGATATAATAAACTAAAAAGTAAATTGCACACAACTCCCATATCTATACCTTCACATCAGCTCATTTATTAGGACTTATTGCCCTCTCGGCTCTTAAGTGAATGGGGTTTTAACACACGCATATATATAAATTGGAAACTAGTTCTGAGTGCTAATAAAAAAGCCGAGGTGGTCATACATAAAGCTGAAAATATAAATGAGGAGAACTATATGCACTTTAATTCATCCTAGCCTAAGTTTATCATAAAATATGACGATTTAAAATTTTTAAAAATTTTGGACATTGTGGAGATTTGGAAACTTCTTCTCAGTATGTTGACCATTTTTGTAAAAGTTGCTCACAAAACTTTCATAGTTAGTGTTATTAATTTAAACTGTGTGTATAACACAAGCACATTTAACCTTTGTATATTCAAAATACGTAACATTTTCTTTCCATAAAACATGAAAATAAAGTTGTTTTTCCGTAAAGCATGAAAATAAAGTTGACACGTGTGTTATACGTGACCTCTTCGCTAGTATATACTATGTAAAATCGCTAGTATATACTATGTAAAAAGAACCCATGTCCAAATATCAAGCGAGGTCGCCCCGTAAAACGATAAAAAAAACACCTGAATTTCCCAGAGCATATAAAAAGACAACGATATATACCTAAAGCGTTGCATTTAAACGTGTGACAAAACTGCACAATCCCCTGAGAAATTAGACCTCAGCAAGTTTCGTAAGACAACTATAGATGATACCTACACGCACATAACCGAGATAAATGACAAATACACTGACGTCTTGTAACACAATCCCAATATGTTAAAAAGGACATGGATTACAATGACTAAAGCTGTTTACTATCAAAACAAGGAAGATGGACAGAAAAACGAAAGTTCAAACAGACTTCTAATCTTAATTTACATTAAACAGCCTCTGTTTTGCTTCCTCTTTTTTGCACTTTTTTTTTTCCCTATACAAGCTTTTGACAACAGAGAGCCTAAAACTTCTTCAAAATAACACAATGTGGGCGCTTCATTTACAGCTCATAAGTACGGAATTAATAACATGCATTATGAGGCGAATGCTGCTGGCTTCTGATGCAGTGGTAGTGGGAAGTGATCTCTGGTGAGCTAATATATTGTAGACTTGCTCAAATATTGGACGTACATGAAGTGCGATCATTGGATCTGTTGGATTAATGGCCACGGCAACATCAGTCATCCATCCTAATTTCCGTGATGTCTCCTTGCTTATATCACAGGCTAACTGTTGAAGAAGAGCTAGCAGAACTCCCTGATTTAAAGGGAGTGGTACCATCGAGCAAATAGTATGTAAATCCACCTAAAAATCAAAAACCTTCTTAATGAGTACTGACATTCAAAACACATGGTAACCAAAAATTATAAACATAGGCCCATGCATTGGTATCTTGGATTTGTTGATTCGAGGACGAGTAAAATAAAATGATACCTGTGAGCATAGCCATGACACAATTGAGACATCGCTTCTTTGAAGAGCAATTGTGAATGCTTCTCCAAATTTGTGCTCACTTATCAATCTTGAGAGTTCTTTTGTTGGATCTAAAGGTGCCTCGACTTGTTGAAGTGACAAGGCCTGCTGGAATTCAGTTCAATTGTTAGGTCGGCTGATGACACTAGGTGAATATATCACATTAGAATCACTTTTTTTTCCTATTCTTTTTTTTTTCTTTTTGAGTTTACAAAGAACAATGGGATAAATAGAAAGCGAACATATTCCCATATTTGCAGAAGAGGACTATGTGAAGAAAAATATTACCATCTCAGGAAGCCCACTCAAGGGGCCATTGGTTTGCTGCAATGCCGTGGGATTCAACACCTTTGTGTTTCCTTGGACAAGAGCTAAGATCTTGCGCTGGCCATCAGCTAACTCACTGTTGAGATTTTGGGTGATTGATGATGCAGAATTGATTGTGTCCTGTCATTAAAGAAACAGCTTCAGAACATTACAAAAGATTCCATACGCGGACAGCTACCAGTAGGTATAAAATTAATTTACTATAGCCAAAAACCCCAACATAGTAAACAAAGATTCACCCAACAGTTAAATGTGTGATGTGTTCCAAGCACAAGTGACAACATACTATGATCTGCAGTATCTTCTGATTTGACACTAGATGAAAGAAAATGGACAAGTATGCTGGGTTAATGCACCTTAAATGCAGGTATAGTATCTTATGATATGATCCATATCTTACTATATGCATATGTAATAATAGGTTAAAAATGGATTTTAAACTGGTTTAGAAAGTTCTTTAAGGCTTAATTACAGTTGCAAATCTCAAAATATTCTGGTCTTCTTAATTAAAGAGTACATTCAAACCAAAGATATTCATTTAGACAACGGATATATACAAACCAACATGCTCAAATTTCCTTCTCCCCTCCATGCTAAACACACAGCCATTCACTATAAGCAATTGGGGTCTAGAGCCTTCTAATACCATAGTGATCAAGAAATACCATAGGAGTTGCACTCGACGGTATGTCAGTATGAAACACTAACTGTTCCTCTTTGATTCTCAAGTTCTTATGCAGTTTCTTAACTAAGCACACATAACAGACCACAATCCTTTCAGAATACAAAGACCGTTAATATTAAATACTGGGATGGTAAATCTACAATCATCTCAGATGATTCTATTCGAATATATTAAGATAAGAGTGTAACTACATACCCTTAGTGTAATAGCCAAAGAAGTATGTGCAGAATCAAATTGCTGTTGAGCAGCAGCAGTGTGTTCATTCATTCCTTTCTTGAAAACAGCATCCACTTGCTCAAACATTGCCTTACAAGACCGCTCAAATGCTGGAATCGCAGAGGACTCCAAACTGGATCTCAGAGTATCCTGCATATACTCAGCTATATTAGTTTACTAAACTGTGACCTTAAAGCGTAGATTATTTAAAATTAAAAAAAAGGATTCTTAATCCACCTAAACCTGTCATCTATAAGCTAGATTTTGGCAAAAAAACGTGAGAGAGAATCTCTTTTTCATCAACTAACTTATACCTGAAGTGCTTGCTTTCCAGAAGTTTGGAATTGTGCCTGAATCTGCCTAGCTACAGTAGCTTCAAGTTTTGAAGTGACGGACTTTTCTAACTGACCAACCGCCTTGTCCCCAGCACCTCTCTACAATCATAAATTAAGAAAAAAGATTAGGCAACTGGAAGTTACAGTTGAAGAAAAGAGCTTGTGCAAATAGCAAAACCTGGAAAGCGTCAGCTATAGCAGTAGAAATAGATTTCTCAATCACAGGGGTGACGGCTCGAGCTAAAGCTTGTCCTATTGAAGATATCTCCTTCTTCAATACTCTCTCTAAAGTAGCAGGCAAATCCTTGTTCATACAGTTGGTGATAAGACTAGTCAACTGCTGCATCTGCTCTCTCTCAGCCTTCTCATGCTTTACGGTTTCCTCCTGGAAACGGGCCCACAAAGCATCAACGTTAGCCTTCACAGCTTTCTCCATGCTCCTGCCCAAGGCAGTCTCCACTCTTTTCCCTTCTTTATTGACTAGTCCAGTAACCATTGAGTTCATCTGCTTTGGCACTTCCTTTTGCATATTTATTAGCTGCAAGCAAAATTTCAGGAAAAATATTAGTAATACTAGTATCATTACTCTTTCGCTTGTGCTTTTATCTCCACAAAGGACTGTGGATTAGGAAAAAGCGGGGGGGTGGGGGGGGGGGGGTAGTAAAATTTGTGTAAGCTAGGACATATTATTTGGGCCACTTTTAAGCTGAACTTTTTCATACTTAATTGTTTGACAAATCCCCAATAAGCTAGCTTAGAAGTCCCATTTAACAAAGTTGGAATTCTCCGACTTTTGGAAAAGTAGCTTATAAACTTATATAAATAAGCTAGGTTTCACCAAGTAAATGACTTCCACGCACACAACTTGCATAAAATATTTACATTAAAAGTCAAAAGCCATTAAAAGCTAGTTTAACTTATAAGATCCTCAAAATAAGCCAAAACCCACACAACTTGCATAAAATAATCTAGGTTTCACCAAGTAAATGACTTCCACCCACACAACTTGCATAAAATATTTACATTAAAAAGTCAAAAGCCATTAAAAGCTAGTTCAACTTATAAGATCCTAAAAGTAAGTCCTCCCAAACACCCTCTAAGCTCCTTGGATCACCAGTGGACTAAAGACACAGCGATAACAGATAATACCTAACACACGCCTCCGTGTGCAATGCATGGTGGGTTGGATCCATATATTATTCTCTTAGTTGCTTATATTTAAAATAGTAATCCACTTAGCATCTTGTAACCAAAAACACATTTTCTGTGAATATGATCCATTTTTCCAAACTTCTATTTAGCATAAGCATTGTGTTTTTCAACATGACCCAAAAGTTTGACATGGAAAGTATAAATCAAGACCATCAACCAATTGGAAGCCAAACAAAACCGGGTAATACTAGACAACATAAGCAAAGAACAGCTAGAGGGCAGTTAACATATCTAACAAACTTATATGGCATTGACAGAATATTGTGGCGAAAATCTATAGTACTTGCACCTTCTCTAATGCACAATAATTATTTACAACATCAAATAAGAAGCAAAGAACAGCTAGATAACTTGCACCTTCTCTAATGCACAATATTTACAAAATCAAATAATAAAATTTTAATATGACAGCAAATTTAATATAGCATTTATGAACTGCAAACCACACCTGATGAAGCATATCCTGCATAGACTGTAGCTGCGAGAAAGCTGTATCAGTTGGAGGATGACCTGCACTGCCTCCTGGTTCATTTATAGAATCAGTGGAGTTAAAACGGCTTAAAGAAGGCGAGGGAGGGCCAGATGCTTGAGATTGCTTTGCTTTTTGCTTTTTCCCTTTTACTGCAGAACCGGATTGCACCGCTGTACTAACAGATTCTGTGGCCTTTTCTGGAAGATCTTTAATGTTTTCCTGAAGTTCTTCATTACCAACAACAGAAGACTGCTCAGATTTATCAGCAGCTAAAGTATCATCACCCCTGCGAGCTTCATCAACACAGCCAGTTTCTGACATCATGGAAGGAACCTCTCTCGGCATTCCATTATTGACTTCAGAGGTCGAGGTGCTGACAACTTTATCCTTGTCTGTGCTAACAACTTGTGGCTCTTTTCGAGAATCGTCAGTATGACGCAATCTACTTTCATCCACATGTTCAACTTCTGCATTTACACTCTCCGTTTCATTGTTACTGACAATATCTTGAACCTTAACTTCCTCAATTCTCAAGCCCTGGCTGGCTTGAGTGTTTTCTGAGGAAGATATAGCTCCTGATAGAATTTCCGATGGAGTTACCAGGTGTGTTTTGTTGCCACCCAACTTGAACATCAAATTAGAATTTGGAACCAAATTATTATCATTTATGACAGCTTTAGGTTCATCCCTTCCTGAAATATCAACAGCAGAAGGAACATCTGAGGTGGTTGTAATCACAGTATCAGCCCGTGCTTCAGGCTGATAATCAACTGGCTGGCTGACGTCACGATCACTAATTGAAGGTCCCTGCTCAAAGCCCTTTGAAGGGTTCCTTAAGATAGAAAGACCGCCTGTTAGGTCCATATTTAGAGGCAGGGAAGGCACAACATTGGCATTAGCAGCATCTGAAGTTGATAGTGGAGGAGCAGAAGGCGTAATCTCCACATTAGATGTAATCCGTTCACGAATAGCAGAGAGCTCAGAAGAAACAGAGGTCACAGGATATACAGCCGCAGATACAGTGTCAGAGCTGCTCCCAGGAAAAGATGTTTTAGGTGATGCACCACCACCTACAGGATAAGCATTTACAGGAGGTCCATGAGATGGCTCTAACACAGGAAATCCTTCTGAGCTCAGTGCATCAAATACACGAGTTCCAGGATCAATTGGTGGTGGCAAACACTGATAGAGATCAAGTGCATACTGCTGAATAGCCTGTGTCTGGACACAGTAAACTTGGACTACTTGTTCCCCGTCAGGGAGGCTATCACTTGTCCCAGTAAGACTTAAAATTGGCATTGTGACAGTAAAATCTGCTATGTAGTCCATACGAGTTGAAGCTGGATATGGACCATATTCAACATGCACTGCATATATAGCATTTTTCTTTGCATTTGCAAGTAATATGAGGCTTGCTCGTGGCAACACCACAACCTGATTAAAAAATGCTTCCTCAGGTCGAGGCTCTGAAGAACTTATCAGCTCCAAGGTCTGTGTGCATTGCCATGTTTCAGAATCACTAGGCAAGAGCCAGCCTTCTTCACTCGTGGACGTCCATATTTTTACTTCCCTATTGAGAGGACCCTATAGAAAACATTACAGATGGTTAAAGAATCGGTCGATCAAATACAGTATTGATTACTTGGATGCTCTCTCTTATGTAGAGCAGCAAGAAGCATCTCAAAACTTCTATGGAATAACACTTGAATGAGAAAGAATAAAGCATGCAGATGCTACTCAAATTTTCAAAACACAATCCATGTACAGCATTATGGTCAAACTAGTCCAAGAATCATACCGCAGTGATAAGAACAATGTGGTCAGGGCGGTGAGGTGAAGTCAAGAATGCAGCTGAGCTAACGGGCTGGCCTTCATGTGGCCTCAATGTCACCAGGGGCACTGCTTTACGATCATCCCAAATCTTTACCTGTAGCATGCAATGAAATTTCGCAACTAAATGAAACTACTATTCATAATCCAACTTATGAGAAAGATAAAAAGCGGAAGCAAGATGACCAGAATTATAAAGGATATAGAACAAATTTTTAATCATCCTTTTAGCCTTGTTCCAAGACAATAAAAAAGGAGAGCATATTATTCTTCAAGTTAAAAAGCATCTGTTTTTTCCTGAAATAAAATTGGCATCACTCTATCACTTCTTCAACTGAGATATATAACTCAACATGACAATTTTATATAGACTAGTATGTCATACATGCATTGCATGTGATGCATGATAAAGTTGTAAATTAACATATGTTATTAAATTAGTTTTGATGTTAAATTTATAATTTAAAGAATTAGTTTTAGAGGTTAAATCTAAAACATCAAAGCTTTAGGGATCCACTCTAATATAGTATTAGCATAAGTTTCCTATAAAGAAAATGTCTACCGAAGAGATTGAATATCCTTATGTCCAAACCCTGCAGTTTTTATGTAGTTGTTTGCTTTAGATTATAATTTAAGGATATTGAGTACACATCATTTTCATTTAACCCTCAGTGTATCGACCCTTCATCTCTTCAAATAATTTGATTATCCATCCCCCCCCCCACCCCCCCACCCCCGAAGTTACTCTTCAATGCTCATTTTCTCCTTTCATGGAAGTCCAAATCAAAATAGTTAGCTACTACATTAGCACACTGTACATATTTTGTACTAGGGCTTTGCCTGGTTAGGTCCAGACCGAAAAACTGACCGAACCGATCGAAAATTAGCCGTTTGGGTCGGTTTTGTTTGTAGGTCTGTTCGGATTGGATTGAAAACTTTTCAACCCGAACCGCTCGAACCGACCGCATCACTAATAACACAATAATTTTTAACCCGTACCTATTAGACACCATACCTGACCCGTTCACTAAAATCCCTTAAATCTCAATACCAAAACCCTAAATCCAAGCCCGCAGCCACACTTCCTCTCTTCCACAGATCCACACTTCTCTCTCTCTCTCTCTCTCTCTCTCTCTCTCTCTTCCACAGTTCCACACTTCTCTCTCTCTCTGCACTCCGCAACGCACCGGCGCAAGCGCATTGCAACGCGCACCGGCGCAAGCGTAGGGCCGCAGCGCAAGATCGCACTGCAGCGCGTAGGCAAGCGCCGACGTCGCCTACAACTCGTCGTCATCACATCTAACTCACCGCCTCTTCTCCGACTCGAATTTCCTTTAGCTGCTGACTCGAATTTCCTTCACGCGCCGCCAAACAGCCACTCATCATCGTCTTCATGGCTGAGGCCGAACCATCTCCTCAAGATCCATCTCATGTTTTGAGGACACTCACACCCGTAGTGGAGGTATAAACTAAAAATCCAAATTTTGGATCTATGCTTTCAGTTTCGGGGGGATCTAAACTTTTTAGTTCTTGATGTATGCTACTAAATTGTAGATTAGTGAGAAATAATTGTTTAATTAGATTTTATGATTAAAATTAGATTTTCAAGGGGACTACAAATTAGATCATAAAAAATACACAAACTCACAAATTGGATGTGTTAAGTCATTGACACACCAAGACTAAAAGATACACTAGCACCATATTTACTCATTGTGTTTATACAAGTTATCCACTAGGTTTTTGACGGACAGTATTTTGCTTTGATTTTAAAACGCACTAATAGTTTGAAATAGAAGAGAACAAATTTCACAAATCCTAATTAGATTTTATGATTAAAATTGATTTAGTTCTTGGCTTCTTGTTGTATGCAAGTAAATTGTACTGAAAAAATAAAAATTCTAATTTTGATTTTATGCATATTAGTGTACTAAAAAGTTAAAAACCCTACTTTAGTTGAATTGTTGAAATAACCTGCAGGCTTCTCAAAAGGATAATCCTAATGTAAATGCAAGTCAAGTTGATTCTAATCAATCTACACAAGGCTCTCGCTCTCGGACTTTGACTAAAAGGAAAGCAATCAAAGAAAGATCAGAGGTATGAGATCATTTTACTAAGTTTCCAAAAGCAAAATGCAACTATTGTGAAAAAGTGTATTTTACACATTGCAAAAAGATGGTACTACATCACTACTCAATCACATGGAGTCCTACAAAAAACACTCACATAATGTCGACACTCAACAGAAGCTATTAAATTTACAAGCAAATCTTGATTCACAAAGTGGAGCTATTAAATTTACTAAGTTTAGAATCGAACAAACCGAACCAAACCCACCGACTTGTCACAGTTCGGTTCGGTTTGAATAATGGGTGGTTCGGTTCGGTTGTTCAAAATTTGATAAAAACCGAACCGACCAACCGTTTGCACAGCCCTAATTTGTACAACATTAGGCACGGTTTTATGGTACAACTACAAAAAATTCTCTGTCCTTCTAAACAAAGAACATGAAGAAATTACTAGTCAAACATTTCTCATACTTAACTTAGTCGAGACAAAAATTGTGTCTTTCTAAATGCATAAAGAGGCCTTGGCATAATATATAATCTTGGTTAGTTGCTCTAAAACATTATCCTTCATAATATTATTGCATGTCTAACTATATTTTTTAGCTGAATAGTAATTATGTAAAACAAATTTCAGAATAAGTGCTTAACCCAAAATACAATTTTATGGGAAACCAAAAGTCCTCACAAGATAACTAACACGATAATTAGTGTTTAATCAAAAACATAATTTCAAGGGAACCTAATAGTCACTAGAACCCAATGTCAGTGTTTTCAATGCGCGAGGCGCAGTGCGGGGCGCAAAGTCAGTTTACGCGGACATGCGCAAAGCGCAATGCGATGCGCGCGCCCGAGTGAAGCGAGGCGCACAAAACTTGTACGTTAATTTTCATTCAATTATGCAAATTATTCAAACTTACATACTAGTATATTGCATCACTAACAACTATATTACTAAGTTTTATTTTCCTCTTCACAGGTTACAAATGGCAAATCAAGTTTTAAGTTTCAACTTCCAACTAGTAGCACTACACCTAGCTCAAATAGCAAGAATCAATACTCGCAGTCTCACACAGGAAATCAAATAGTAGCACAAGTACTACATTAATAAGTTTGAAATTTTTTAACAAGTATGACTGATATGTATTAATAAGAAGCAAGCAATTAGTTCATAATATCATGACTCTACATTTTGATATTAAGCCAAAGAAAAAAACAGTTATCAATCAAGAGTGATAATTAAAAAAAATTAAGAACTAACAGTTAGGAATAATAAGTTAGTTAACATTAAATCTCTCTTTGTGAGTTAGTTACCAATAAAACCAAATCAAGTTTAGAAGAGTTAACTTAATTAATAGTTTACACTTAACAGTCAGCTTACTAAAAACTCAGATTTTAAAACATCAGAAAAGAAAAAAGAAAACACATGTTCGCTGTCCTTAATTAAGAGAACAAAAAAAGAAAAAAAAAAGAAAAGAAAACAAACGGAAAAAAACATCGCTAAGGAGCAAAGAAAGAGAACGCAAAAACGAAAAGAAAAAAAAAGAAAAGAAAAAGAACGAGAACGCAGAACTCGTTGAGGAGAAAAGAAAAGAAAAAAAAAGAAAACGCAAAAAAGAAAAGAAAAAAAAGCAGAGAACAAAAAATGAAAAGAAAAGAAAAGAAAACAAACGAAAAAAACATCGCTAAGGAACAAAGAAAGAGAACGCAAAAACGAAAAGAAAAGAAAATGAACGAGAACGCAGAACTCGCTGAGGAGAAAAGAAAAGAAAAAAAGAAAACGCAAAAACGAAAAGAAAAAAAGCAGAAAAAACATCGCTGAGGAGAACGTACCTGATCGCCGTCGCCGATCGCCGTCGCTGATCGCCTGTCACTGCTTACCGTTGCCTATCGCCACAAAGGAATCGGGATTCGGGAGTGGAGAAGGAGCGACAGAACCCTAAAATGAAGTCGGGTTTAAGTGGGAAGCGGGTTTATACCCAATAACCCACAAAATAAAAGTGGGTTTCTTCCTGTTCTTCACACGCGCGCCTCGTCAAAGGCGGTAAGCGCAGCGGGGCGCTGTCCAGGCGCGCGCCCGGCGAAAGTGTAGCGCCCCCCGCACCTGCTGCGGGGCGCTAATCCACTGCGCCGAAGCGCCTCGCGCCCGAGGCGCGCGCCTCGTTGCGCCTTTAAAATCACTGCCCAATGTTACATTAAATGTTGGACGTTTCTAGGCGTCGGACTTGGCGCCCAACGGTTAGTCGCCTAGGCGGACGTCTAAGCGGTTTCTGAGCGTTTTTATTTTTTTAATTGTGATACTTGAAGATAAATATATATATACTCAATCAAAGATGCATAAATACTAAAATACCAACACTATTAACTAAATTGCTTGGTTTACCAATTACAATAGCTCTTTGTATGTTTATACTTCTCAACTCAAATTATAAGTTCATCTCAACAGTGAAAAACTCATTCTCAACTCAAATTATTGTTAACTTATAAGTTACTGTTAAGTTCAAGTTAACAATAAACTTAAACTTAAGTTTACTGTTAACTTAAAGTTTATTGTTTACTTAAAACTTAAGTGTACCATCAACAAAAAACTTAATATTAACTTAAACTTAAACTTAAGTTTACACTTAAACTTAAGTTTACTGTTAGCTTAAACTTAAATTTAACTTAAACTTAAACTTAAACTTAAGTTTACTGTTAACTTATACTTCTTAAGTTTAAGTTACTGTTGTTAACTAACGTAAATAGATATTTAAGAAGTACTCTTTACCTTGTTAGTAGTTACAGAGATCGAGGGAGCTCGGTAATGTTACAGAAGGCGCTAGGCAGATTAGGGGTTTGAGCGAACACCTAGCGCCTAAACTCCTAGGCATACGCCTATGCAGCGCCTAGGCGTTTGACTATTTTTAAATTATTTAATTATAATAATTGATAAAAATATATAATAAATTCATATAAATTTTTTAAAAAAGATAGTAATCTTAATTCCACAACAAATCATGCATATTTAGATACTAAATAGCCAAAACAATAATTAACAAGACTAGAGCCTAAGATGTTTTTTAATTACAATAATTGATAGTGAATGTCAATGTTATAGAAAGCTTAGATGCCGGACTGGTGTCTAGACGGATTTCTTTATTCATTTAAGTGATGATCGGTGAGGTTTTGCTGAAGGTCAGAGGAGGTAGTGGAGGTGTTCATATTTAGAGGTTAATGGAGTTTGGAGGATGTGTAGGCTGTAACACATAAAATCACAACCAATGCCTATAGGGTGCAATCCACATAAGCAGACAATGCTCCACTAAACGCTCGTAAAATCTAGGTGGACAGCCTAAATATTGCCTAGGCGCTAGGCACTAGTTAGGCGGCCTAGATACCGCCTAGGTCTAGGCGTACGTCTAAGCGGACTAGGCGGAGGTTTTGTAAAACAATGCTAGAACCACACAAACTTTAATACTTATAGTTATTAGGGATTATTAAAATTGAGAGGATATAAAAGGTTATCAAAAGTTTTAACATAGCAATCCTCTTTATAGTAGTAAAGATATAGATTATAGACATAGATAATAGATATAGATAGATATAGATATATAAAGTCCTCATAAGATAACTAACATGATAATAAGTGCTTAACCAAAAACATAATTTCAAGGGAACCAAATAGTCAGTAGAACCGTACAAACTTTAATACTTATAGTTATTGGGAATTATTAAAATTGAGAGTATAAAAAGAAATCAAAAGTTTTAACATAGCAATCCTCTTTTATAGTAGTATAGATAGATAGATAAGGAATGCAATACAACACGTGGAAACATCGTATAGACATACTAGTATAGGTGGCAACACTATCCAACTTCTAGGCGTTTCATTCAAGAGGAGATTTAGAGGTGGACCCACATGAATAAGATACCAATTTTTTGGGTGGATAGCTTAGTAAGTTGCATACCGGAACACATAACTAATGATGAATCCTAGTTAAATTTCAAAGTGCTTCATTGCATCAAACTAATCAGCATAGGCACAGAGTATGGCCAAAAAATAATCAGAATATTCTCCCCAGAACCACTAAAATATAATATTAAGATGAAAGAACACGAAGAATCTTGAGAGATTATACAAACGCTTGATATTCCTAAAGAAAGTTCAGTCAGTATCATATTAAAAAAAACTAATACAAAGTAAAATGCAGACAATAAACTTTGAGAACCTCTATTGTATGTGAATTTCCAAAGTATACAATGTGAAGAATTACATATACTATTTTCTGATGCATGAGCAACATGGAACCTAATGTATGATTATTCACTTTGCCACTCAGACAAGTGAAAAGAAACTTCATGTAAGCACTTGTGTTTGTCAAAAGGATTAAAGAAATATCTCCGCAAGCAATAAGCTCCAAGTGAATTTTTGAAAGATGCGCATAAGAAAACTAGCTAACAAGTCAACAACCATCTCATCTCAAAGTTTCAAAAATACAGGAATATAGAAGGATTGCTAAATATGAAATGACAACATTTCCGTTTTTTATTTCCTATATAAATCATTAAGGCAAAGTAGCAAGTATCATATACTATATACTATTAAAGGAATAATACAAACCGTGCCATCTTTTGACGCTGAGGCTAAGCGAGTCGTCATCCATTGAGATATTGATAAATCAGTAACATCCTCTTCATGTTTGCCAATGAGTTGTACTCCATCAATGAGCTTCTCGACACTGAACTTGAGAGGCTCTTCCGCAGAAAATTCTTTGCCTCTTCCAACTTTTGTCGTATCAATTTTTAGCACGTAATTACCAATAGCAACAATCAAAACCTCCTGCAGGATATTTCTTAAAGATTAGATGGTATGAGGCTGCTATAAAATACTGCACCTATATTTCTACTGAATAGTACTGACTCTTCTGATCCATTACGACATACAAAAATTAACATAATAACAAAAGGAACAAACAATGTTCCTAGAACATTAACTCAAATGTTTGCATTACTTGTTTGTGGGAGTGCCAACAGATATGTGGGTGATATGATTCACCATCTCCACCGAACTGAACAGCAACAACAATTTTTCCAGATATTTGAGGCTTGTTTTCTTCATCAGGCCCCTCATCAATTTTCCAAACAATGACCTTCCCATCTGTACTAGTACTGCACACGATGAAGTAAACAAAATACTGAATAAAAGAGGGCTTGTGTGATTATAGAACAAAAGGTTACAACTTGTAAGAAGCAAATATAAGTTTAAAAGAATACCTAGCTAAAAGATGAACATCTTCTGCAAAGAAAGCCATGTCTGTAACTTTCTGGCAATGGACAAAAGTAGATTAAGTCAAGCAAGAATAATGTTATATGTTTCCATATTCTAAGGCATATGTATGAATGAACCATTAAACATCAGAAAAGCTTGAGGCAAAATAAAAGCATCAGGGTATTCGAGCATACATTTATTCCAAGGAATTATTTTCAAGAAAAGAAAAAACTTTTAATTATAGATTTAGCTTAAACGTACAAATAAATGTGCAAGCATTCTACGGAAAACTTGCTTATCTGTGAGGGTTGTCCATGTATCTCACTTAAAAGTGCTTCATTCTATTTCTAGGTGAAGTGAAAACCAATGGATAGTTAAAGAATAGAATGGACGTCTCTCCACTGTAAATAAACAGCTGATGGAGATTAGGACAGGACATCATCACGGGAAAAATTCATAATCCATCTAACAATAACCAACGTATAGTTGAGCATAAAGTTACGAGCTAAGCTCGTAGCTGAGGTTATAATGAGGAATTAGGGTCCACAAATGGGCATTCACAATATGAACTCATGCCAATAAGGTGAAACCAATGAGCAGCTGAACATAGAACAACTTAGACATAGTTCATATGGAAGATTTTTAAAATGCACAAGAAAATAACTTCAAGGAATTGACTACGCATTGACAATATGAACTTAAATCAGGTGCATTACCAAATAGCACTCTTACAGCCTATAGATCAACATAAACAAAGATAAACAAGTTTAACTATGAATTTTCAGCTATAATTATCATCTTTGCAAAATGACCTGTGAATTCGTCTATCAGTTTCCACTTTAGTTGCGATAAATATGATTTTTGAAGCCTATGCTATAAAACCACTTCATCTAACATCAACTTCAAGATTTTTCAGGTCATATAGCATGCTTAACAACAGATATCCAAGTTAAGCCGATAAAAGACGCAATCTTTGCATAAAAAACACTATCTTTGCATAAAAAACACAATATTTGCATAAAGTAAAAGAAAATTCACCTGAGAATGCCCTCTTAAGAGAGATCTCAAAGCTGTGTTAATATTCAAAATCCTAACCGCCCCCAGTTTCAACCCATAACAAATGTAATTCCGATTCACCGCGATCTGCCGTCCAAGGACCAGTCCTGGATCTGAGACATACTTCGTGATCGGTGTAACCTCTAGCTGTGGCGGCTGCGATTCCCCCATAAACCTCGAATCTACATCGTAAACCGCTCTATCTCCACTCCCCAGGAGGCGACCCCTCGGCATCTTGCTGCTGGCGACTCTCGCCACCGGAACCGGCGGAGCCGACGGCGTCGCCTGAAGAACAGGCTGGTACTCGGAGGTGGCGATCGCCGGCGCCGGCGGCATGGAGGCGGCGGATTCGAGGTGTGACGGAGGAGTGGTGCCGAGGAGGGCCATTAAGCGAGCGCCCGGGTTAGGGTTAGGGCTAGGGTTTGGGCTCGGGGTTGGATTGGGGTTAGGAGGTGGGGGAAGAGGAGATTGGGGATAGTGAAGAGAGTAGGGATTTTGATGGAAAGGGGGAGTTGAGGGGGGGTAAGAGAAAGGGCCATGGGGAGTAGGAGGGTAGAAATTAGGGTTAGGGTTAGCTCCTGTGTTAGGGTTTGGGGGATTAAGATTGCTAGGGTTTGGAGGCTTGAAGAGCTTCTGCATGTCGAAGGGAGGCGAGGGCTGGTTAGGGTTTCCAGCGGAGGACGCCATTAGAGGAGGAGGAGGAGGAGGAAAGGGGGAAAAGATTTAGGGTTAGTGCTTTGCTATCGTGCGCCGGGAGAAGCGGCGCAGGTTAAGAGATCTGGAGGAAGGAGAAGAAAGGGAGGAAATGGGGATGACGACTGGAAGTGGCCAGCAAGAGGGGGAGAGAGTAGAGGAAAGGGAAAAGGACGATCACTATAATAAATAATTTGCAGTAAATTTGCTAAAAGGTCCAGGTTTTCTTGGGAGATGCAATTATCTGGGGTGGTTTTGACTGAATAGACCAAAATGCCCCCAAATCCAGGTGAGCGAGTATGGGTTGGGCCAAGATCTGAGATTCCAAGTCATTTAGTGACTTGTTAAAAAAAAGGTGCTGCTACAGGGAACTCAAATAGGAAACTCAAAGGGGTGACAGGTGAGGTGTCTCCCCCCTGAATGCATGAACGGTGCACTCATGCATTCTGGGTGCACCGTTCATGCATTCTGGGGAGAGACACCTCACATTTCCCCCCTTAGTCTCCTATTTGGGGTTCCTAAGGCATTTTTTATTAAAAAAATCAGGTAGTATACGAATACGAGGGTTGATTCTCCTTGCTTTCATTTCAAACTTATCTCCTTCTAAATTTTAATATATTTAATTTATTTATTATATACTTAAAATTAAAAATTATATCTATTTATATATATTTAAAGAATGATCCAGGCTTTAATATATTTGATTTAGAAATCATATTTACTCCTCTATACTTAAAAAATAATCCAAATTTTAACATATTTAATTTGCTTTATTGTTTATGATATAGTAAATTACTGTAACACAAATAGTAACTTCGAGTACAGAGGAACAGATTTGATTTATCGTTTATGCTATTGTAAAATGTTGTAGCATGAACAGTAACATCGAGTGCATAGAGCCAAACTTGATTTACTGTTTATGATAAAGTATTCACTGCAGCATTTACTATAGCATAAACAGCAATTATTTGGATTCTCCTTTAAGTATAGTGGAGTAGATTTCTTTTCCTTCAAATAAAATAGTGGTGTCATTCTAACTTAAAGATTTTTCCATGACTCCGTTGAGTATTTAATCGCCAACACAAACATCGGTGAACTTGTTGTTCTTTCTTTATTTCAATGTTTTCATGAATAACATATTGTTGCTCAGAGGACATGCTCAAAGTTTCATTCATTTTGTTAATTGTTTTTATATTCTTATAGCTAAAATTAATTGTCTATCGCTTTACTTGTTCAATTGGACAATAGTATTTGTATTAATCATATCATACTTCTCTTTAAAAGTACGAGTTCGAAAAATCTTTTGATGGTTAATATTACCCTTAAATTTTTTAAATATTATATCATTATACTAATGTATTCTAATTTTCCTATCTTCTTTTAATTGGTAATTAAATAATTTATCCTATTTATAATGAGACTTAACATGTTATTAAATAGAGGAGATACATTTGATATAATTCAAATTATTTACTTATTCAGTTCGCAAAGAAATATAAAAATATATATGCTAGTCAGCATCTAAAAGTTATTGGACTTTTTATAAAAAATCCTCCAGGTTTTTTAAATTACAACAACACCCCTACAAATTCAAAATTTTATTAAAACATCTTAAAAATTATAAATTTTACTTATTTTAAGCCAACGAAAAATCTGAAAAACATATGCTAGCTAGAAACTGTAAGTTTTTTAACTTTTGAGAAAGTATCTTGTAAGTTTAAAAATTTACAAAAATACCCTTAAAATTCAAAAATTGTAAAAAACGCCTAGAAAATTTTAAACCTATAAACACACTAAAATCCTATAAATAACACAAACAACCCCCGAAAATTTATGCAATTTTCAATAAGCACTCCAAACTTTTTACAAATTATAAAATAAAACCATTAAAATTGTAAAATTTACCAAAAACCTAATAATTTCTAACCTAACAGTACATTGAAAATATAGGAATTACGAATATCCCCTACATAATTTATAATTTATAGAAACACCCTTAAATTTTTAAAAATTACCAACAAACACTCAAAATTCAAATATTACGAAAAGAACACCTTGAGAATTTTAAACTCATTAGTAAATTAAAAACATAGGAATTATAAATAATCTATAAACAATTTACAATCTGTATAAAATGCATATAACTTTAAAAAGTTACAAAAAACCCTAAAATTCATAATTTACAAAAGAAACACCATGAGAATTTCTAACCTATAGACACTAAAATGAATATATAAAATTACTAACAATCCCTAAAAAATTAAAAAATTGCAAAAACTATCATGCTCTCTTTAAAAGTATAGGTTTAGAAAAAAAAAATCACGGTCAATATTACCCATAACATTTTTGGAAAAAACATAACTAATTAAAAATATATTAAATTTGAAATTTATAAAAAAACACCCTTTAATTTAGTACATTACAAACTACCCCTCCAAAGTTTAAAAATTTTCAAGGATTTTTTGTAATTCCGTAATTTCAATGTAATGTTTAATAGTTTTGTATATTTATAATTACAAAATTTTAGGGTGTGTTTATTACAAATTTTAAAAACTTTTGAGGGTGTTTTTTTATAGTTTTTTAAATTTTCATTGAGTTTTCAATGTAATGCATAGATGCGTCAATTAACGATGGTATTAAAGAGTCGTTCTCAAGATGTATTAGGCCACCACATGTCACTATTCCTAGGCAGTATAGTTTATATATGCAAAATTTTCAGATTATCTATATAGTGATTAAAATGATTTTGACTTTAATGTACTATTTTTTATAAATTATATTTAATGTGAAGCCACCATATAATTTTAACTGTGGTCGTCATAATTTTAATATATTTGATTGATTGATTATATAGGTTTATAGACCATAGATTATTTTACTTTCTCGCATGAACTAATATTTTCCGCTTAATAATTTAAATTATTATTTTTAAATTTAATATAAAGAGGAGCTCTAATAACATTTATTTATTTATATACAAGATAATACAATCTCGATTCCTTTTTTTGCTTAAGATTTATTTTATAGTTACACGTACCAAATTAGTAACTAAAATAATAATTATTCATGCTTAAATTATGATTATTGTAGTTGGTTACTCACTATGGAATTTTCATGAAAATGCATATCTTACACTCTATAGCTATCTACACTGCCCATGTATATTTTATAAATTAATTGTTAATTTGACATATTAAATTACTTTTCCTTTATAGAAATTTCTTCTTTGACTTTTGGATTGTGTAATCACTATATCACCATTCTAGCGTAGAAAGGACCTCGCTCTAAATAGCTTCAAGCCAATGTTTGAGTTGAACTGAAATATATACTTTTGCTACTATATGAATATATTTTTTAAGAAAACCATGTCAAAACTTTTTAAATAAAAGAGAATATCCTAACCTCTAATATTATTAAAACTAAATATAGCCAATTGAGTGATTAGCAAAAGAGAACTTACATTAGAAAAGCGTGAATAATAAGATAAAGATGAAAGATAATGGCATTGCCAATAATATCACCAATAGCAAACTACAATGTAAAGTCAACCTATTTTGTGGAGCCTAACTACTGGCCATAACTATCATGATTTTTATATATATACTTTATAATTTATTAAAAATGGTCATATAATCTTATATAATAAAATTAATTTAATATTGAATAGTAATATCATTGTAATAATATCAGTATTAGGTAAAATTCTTCATGAATCAGTATATTTTTTACGATATATAAGCTATTCACTCTAAATTCTTATGTCTTTTATAGAGTCAAAAAGTTTGAATATGAGCCCCTAATATTTTGCTCTCACAATAGCAAAATCCACTTAGCAGATGTGGATATTGTTAGGGATTTAAAATAATCAAATCGAACCATTGTCATTCCGGACCTTGTGTTTGAGAGTAGGAAAGTAGGAAAAATCACAGCAAATGAAAGATAAAAACTTGCAAGAAAGTAAACAAGAAAGAACACACCAGATTTAACGAGGTTCGGCAATCGAGCCTACGTCCTTGGGAGCCATACCACACAATTCTTTGATTAATATTGAAGAAGATTATAATGCCCACAAATAGGATCTAATCTCTTTGAGATCTCTCTGAAGAATTCTCTCAAAATCCTATTTTTCTGATGTATAATCTCTTCTAAGGCGTTCCATATATATAGAAAACCTAAAACCAAAACAAACTAGAAATTCTAAAACCAAAAACAAAACAGATTAGGAATCCTAACAACCTGTTACTAAAACAGATTAAGTATCATGTTACCAAAACAGATTAGGAAACCTACTATCTAACAATTTGTTTGATTCCAATTTTGAGTCTACATCCCTTAGAGTAACAATCTCCTACTTGGAGACCAAAGCACAATTAACGAGCTCACCCGAACTCTCCCTTCTTCGCAAGCATCCTCCTACACGAAAAAAAATCTATTCTTCAATCATCATCAACTCGGTGATCCCGGCGATCCTCCTGGTGTGGTTCTGCCTTCATCTCCTATACATGAAGGCCAACTGAAGTTGCTCACAACTCCAATTTGTTAATGGTCACTACTTTCGTCAACATATCCACATGATTTTTACTCCCCAAAATATTCTCTAGATGTAATTTCTCGTCCTCAATCAGCGAGCGTATAAAATGGTATCGTACATTAATGTGCTTCATTCTGCCATGATATGCTGGATTCTTGGTAAGATGTATAGTGTTCTGGATGTCACAATAAAGAACTCTTATCCCTTGCTTCAGATCTAACTCTTTCAGGCACCCGTTCAACCAAATTATCTCCTTGCTTGCTTCAGTCACCGCGACATACTCAGCTTCAGTTGTAGACAAAGTTACAATCTTCTGCAGATGTGAAACCCAGCTCACTACTATTGACGCTAAGGTATAAACATACCCCGTGGTGCTCTGCCTCTTATCATTTTCACGGTGAAGTCCGCATCCACGTATCCTTACAGTACCAACTCCTTCCTCCTGAAATATAGTGGCTTGTCCGTAATCCCTCTTAAGTAGTGTAATATCCACTCCACGACCTCCCAATACTGCTTTCCTGGATTGCTTGCAAACCTGATCACAACTCCCACTGCATGGGTGATATTCGGCCTCGTGCAAACCATCGCGTACATGAGACTCCCAATAGCCGATGAATATAGTACTCTGCTCATATATTCCCTCTCTACATCTGTCTTGCATGATTGCTCATCAGATAACTTGAACTGACTTTCAAGGGGCGTGCCGACGGGCTTTGCATTCTGCATGTTCAATCTCTGAAGTACCTTACTCAACCTCAATATTTCTTCAGCTTCATCTCTACTGATTCGCATCCTAAGAATCTGCTTCGCTGCACCCAGATCCTTCATAGAAAATTCGTTTTCTAACTGCTTCTTCAATCTGTTTATCTATTCTAAACATAGTCCTGTAACTAACATGTCATCAATATATAATAATAACATGATAAAACTGGACTCGAACCTCTTGAAGTAATAACAATGATTTGAATTGCATCTCCTATAGCCATTGCTCTTCATAAAGTTGTCGAACTTCTTATACCACTATCTCGGAGCCTGTTTCAATCTGTACAAGGTCTTCTTGAGCTTACACACCATCTCTTCCTTTCCTTCTTTAATGAAGCCAACATGTAACTTCATGTAGGTTTCTTCATCCAAGTCACCATTAAGAAAGACAGTCTTTACATCTAACTGCTCAATGTAGAGATCTTCTGCAGCTACTAAGGTCAACACTGCTATGATGTTTGTGAGCTTCACAACGGGGGAAAATATCTCCGTATAGTCTGCTCCTTCCCACTGTTGGAACCCCTTCACGACTAATCTGACCTTGTATTTCTTGCTTCCATCACTCTACTGCTTGATCCGATAGACCAATTTGTAATGCAAGGCTTTCTTCTATGCAGGTAGCTAAACAAACTCCCATGTCTCCTTAGTGTGTAGAGAATCCATCTCCTCTTACATCGCATGCTCCCACTGCTGAGATTCACTCACTTGCATAACCTCCTCATAGCACTCCGGTTCTCCACGATCTGTTAAAACAAAGAATCAAGTAATGAGAGATATTTGGGATTCGGTTTGGGTACCATGGATGACCTCCTAAGCTCCACGCCCTGGGTAGTCGTCTCTGCACCTGGAGCCTCCTCCATTCTTCGGTTAGAATTAATTTTGTCATCCCCATCTGGAAGTTCCTTTAAATCCATATACTCGGATCCACCTGTATCTGTAGTACTGCTCCCACTTCTTTGACTATCATTGGCATTATCTCTGTTCTTGTACATTATCTCCTTATTGAATATCACATCCTTGCATCTGATGATCTTCCTATTCTTCTCATCCTAAAGACGATATCTGAACTCATCAATACAATATTCAATGAATGTGCACTTCTGTGACTTAGCCTCTAGCTTGCCCTTGACATGGTCACTGATATGAACATATACCACACATACCGAATACTCGTAAATGTGAGACATTGATCTTCTTGTCACTCCAAACCTCCTCTAGAATCTCGTAATCCAATATAACTGATGGCCTATGATTAATCAAGTAAGTTGTTGTATGCACCGCATCCACCCAAAATATCTTAGGCAAACCTGCATATAATCACATACTCTTGGCACGCTCCGTCAATGTCCTGTTCATCCTCTCTGCAATGTTGTTTTTGCTGTGGTGTCCCTGGAGTAGTCCTCTCCAAACGAATCTCATTTAGAGCACAGAACCTCTTGAACTCCTCCAGCTCGTATTCTCCATCGTTGTCTGATCTCAGACACTTCACCTTCAGAACTGTCTTGTTCTCCACCATGGGCTTCCACTTCTTGAAGATCCCAAACACCTCTGCCTTGTGCTTCATAAAAGTATACCCACACCTTCCTCGAGTGATCATCGATGAATGGTGACATAGTACACCGAACCGCCTAGAGAATACACGCTAGCTGGATCCCATACGTTAGTATGAACTAACTCTAGCTTCTGGGCTTTAGATGACTTTCTACCCTTTTGGAAACTAACTCTCTTCTGTTTTTCAAAGATACAGTCCTCGCAAACACCAACTTTTACAGAATCGATGCCGGTTAGCTTCCCCTGTGAATGTAGAATCTTCATCCCCTTCTCGCTCATGTGTCCTAGTCTATTGTGCCACAGATCTGTACCCTCTTTGCCAGCTGCAATTATGAGGGTGTCACTTGCATGTGAGGTGAGGTAGAGAGTTCCTAGTTTGTTGCCTCGGGCAACAATCATAGTACCATTTGAGATACTTCATGAATCCCCGGTGAATATCAAAACATAGTATTTTTCTCTGAGCTAGCCAACCAAAATAAGATTACTCTTCTCCTTCGGTATGTGCCTCACGTTCTTCAGATTCCACTTGGAGCCCTTCAACTTTATTTGCACATCTCCTCTTCCAACAATACTACAGGGTTCATTATCCCCCAAGTATACTTTCCTAAAGTTCCATGCTACATAGTTTTGAAGAAGCTTCCTATTAGCAGTGACGTAAAATGAGGCTCCTCAGTCAACGACCCAGGAATCAGAATCACTATCCATAGCTAGGATCAATGCATCCTGCACGATATGAGCCTCCTACTCATTTGCATCCTTCTTTTGTGCTTTATAAGCTGAAGACATATGACCCTCCTGGCTGCAGTTCCAATACTTTCCTTTGATAGGCCCAACTTTTGAGTTTGACCTCTTCTTGTTTGACTTTGACCGATTCCTGTTCTGATTCCTCTTCTTCTGGCTTCTGCCTCTTTGCTCGAAATTTAGGGCTAAACCTGAACCTTCTGATTCGGATGATTTTCTTCTAACCTTCTAGGATAGAATCATGCTAACAACCTCGCTCTCCACTAAATTGCTGATAGCCATCACATAACCTGCCTAACTATCCGGTAACTATGATAGAATCAATATGGCG
The DNA here is from genome assembly GCA_022839385.1 of Asparagus kiusianus. Lineage (NCBI taxonomy): Eukaryota > Viridiplantae > Streptophyta > Magnoliopsida > Asparagales > Asparagaceae > Asparagus > Asparagus kiusianus. The sequence continues at coordinate 84,958 of BQKN01066281.1, forward strand.
TGCACTTCATCATCGAACGTGGTGTCTACGGAGATGAGTTGATCAACAATCTTGTTGAACTCGCTGAGGTGCATTGTGAGGGAGCATCCTTCTGCTATCTTGAGATTGAAGAGTGTCTTGACGAAATGCACCTTATTTGCGGCGGACGGTTACTCGTACATCTTCGCAAGCGCTTCCATAAGCCTCACCGTTATCTTCTCCTTTAATATGTTGTGTGCGACTGTCTTGGCGAGCGACAACCGGATTTGCCCTAGAGTCTTCCTATCCAGTATCTCTCAATCCTCGTCTGACTCTTTTTTCTTCTTTCCCTTAGCCTTGCCCATCAATAGGTGGTACAAGTCCTTCTGGTACAGTTAGTCCTCCATCTGTGAATTCCAGTAGGCGAAGTCTGAACCGTCAAACTTCTCGATCTTAGATTTGCTTTCCTCTGCCATGGCTCTCTCACAATCCTTCTGAACGAAGCTCTGATACCAGTTGTTAGGGATTCAAAACAATCAAATCGAATCATTGCCCTTTCGGACCTTGTGTTTAAGAATAGGAAAGTAGGAAAAATCACAGCAAATAAAAGATAAAAACTTGTAGGAAAGTAAACAAGAAAAAACATCAGATTTAACGAGGTTCGATAATTGTACTAACGTCCTCGGGAGACACACCACACAATTCTTTGATTAATATTGAAGAAGATTATAATGCCCACAAATAAGATCTAATCTCTTTGAGATCTCTCTGAAGAATTATCTCAAAACCCTCTTTTCTAATGTATAATCTCTTCTAAGGCATTCCATATATATAGAAAACTTTAAACTAAAACAGACTAGGAATTTTAAAACCAAAAAACAAAACAGATTAGGAATCCTAATAACATGTTACCAAAACAGATTAAGAATCGTGTTATTAATACAGGTTAAGAATCATGTTACCAAAACAGATTAGGAAACCTGCTATCCAACAATTTATTTGATTCCAGTTTTGAGTCTATATCCCTTAGAATAACAGATATTCCAGATGAGTTATATACCCTATGTACAATACAATTATCCTAGGCAAGTGATTAATAATAGCATGTTTCATTCACATCGTTTTGGGCAAGATTTGATAGGAACCTTACATCAAAGAAAAAATATATATATTTAGAGCACATGACAAAATATATCATAATCTCCCTGCTCTAATTTCGCAAGAAAATAATTTCTCATACTTTCAGTTTTACTTCTACGGTTCGGGGAATGAGATGTAAAATTGAATGAGAACATTTGGTAATCTAAATATGAGTGAGACCATAACTAAAAGTTAATGTGAATATGAGTCAAATCATAACTAAAAGTTTAATGGACATATTACAAGTAAATTCATATGCAATATTCCTTTGTGAATTGAATGATCACCCATCTTTTGAAGACTTCAAAATACTAATAAACAAAGATATTGTATTAGATCAACATATTTATAACTCACAAATAGTAGATCACTTGGCCGCAGTCTGGGTTAAGGAAAACAATGACAATATTTTATTTGAGAGAGATTATTGAGTTCATGATCAATTCCACAAAAAACTCTATTTTCTTTTTTATTCTATTTTATTAATTTAAATAATCATGATATTCAACCACGTGTAATGCACATGCATCTCAACTAGTTAATATAAAATCATAACTCGATTGAAATCAAAACACATTAAAAAGCAATTTGATTTGAATCATAGATCTTCCTTTTACTTGTTAATTAGAAAGAAGAAGTCACTACCCTTAATAGTGTGGCATAAATCTTCCCCGTAATTAATTATCTTCGTATAAGACAAGAGAATATCAATACAAGAAAAATGTTATTTCTATCATGTGTTTGTACCTAAAGAAATATTGTTTTTCTATTTATATCAATTGCATGCTTAAAGACCAATTCTTGAAAATATGAAAGTATGTGCATAAATAATTTATGAAAATTATTGGTTTGGGTGTAGACAAAACCTCGATCAGGCGAGGGCATGCGACTTCAGGCGACGGAGATCCAGTCAGGCGAGCTTGAGACGACACAGCTTCGCAGGCGAGCTTAAGGCAGGTGCAAGCGAGCTCGAGGCTGCTCAGGTGAGGTCCAGGTGAGCGCGGACGAGATCTGCAGGTGAGCTCAAGTAGGTAAAGCGCGGGCGAACTCGAGACGTGATCAGGCGAGCGGGCAAGCTCGGTGTGTTGGCCTTCTTCTTTTGATAATGTTTAACAAATAATTTACTTCTAATATTATTTGTCTAGTGTTTGTGTTTTCGTATTTATTCTAGGCAAACAACGAGTTGGAGGATGGATGGAATTGCGCTATAACGATCATATCAAATGGAGATTGGCGGAATAGTAGCTGAAGCCTTGCAATTCAAAGTTAAAGATTCAAGTTTAAGCTTCATCCACAAGTGTACCAAGTCAAGCTTATTGAAGATCAAGATCAAGCTTGGGTAATTTAGTTTAGGTTTTATATTATGTGTGTTAAGTACTTTAAGCTTAATTATTTATACACACACATTTATTGGTTTCTTCGTATATATATATAGTTATATATATATACATAAGTTTTGGTTTCTATGCATATATATAGTTATATATATACATACATGTGTTTTGGGTTTTTATGTTTATATATATGAAATTACATATTTCATACTCTATTGTGTTTTAGTATTTATTGCATAGAATGTGCAACTTTATGAAAATATCGTATTCTCAGTTTATGGACTTAATAACAATCATATACATCTTTTATTAAGTCTACAAAATTATTTTGTAATGTTTCAAAACATGGTTAAGCTAAAATGTCAAAACTCATATGTTTACATTTTTATGTTTTGGACTATTTTATAAAATGATGATATTTCTCATTTGGGAAGTCCTTTTTAAAAAATCAGTTTTTGTAGTATGTGTATTATCATGCCTACAATCATTTCTCAAAGTTTTAAATTTTTTGGAATTTGTTTGATATTTTTAAACAGGGTTTCAAAATCAGATAAACAACTTTCATCTGTTCTGTTCATGTGTCTGTTCACGGTCGACCGCCACGGTCGACCGCGTCCTTGGTTTTACCTACGGAGCCAACAGCAGCTTTCGCGGTCGACCGTCACGATCGACCGTCAGCTCAAATTTTCCCACGGTCGACCGCCAAAGTCTCTGAAAAATTCTCAGCTTCGAAAGTGGCTCGCGGTCAACCGCGAGCGGTCGACCGTCGTATACTCAAACGGCTATTTTTGTACAGAATCGTATTCCTGGTTTTCTGGGATTTTTGTTGTTTTGTTTTGGGGTTTTTGCTGTTGTTTTCTCTTCCTATATAAACCCCCCAAACCCTTTCTATCTTAGTAACCCAATGGATAGTTTTAAAGAAGTTTAAAAGAGTTTTGAAAATGGTTTTAGTTGGGTTCAAAGTCTGTTTGGTTTGTGAAGATTGTTTTACAAGTGGAGAAGATCATCTATAGTGTTTGAACTTTATTTTAATCCTCCTCTCCAACTTGATTTCCAGAGAAGAATTCCTAAACTCTATTTTCTAGCTACTTATCGTTTTTGTTCATAATTTTTATATGCTAGATTTTAATTGAGTTTAGTTGATTTGATTTTACTCATTGTTTACACATACCCACATGAGCTTATTGTATTTTTCATACATAATATATTTGGGTTGGTGAGAGATTGTAACATCGAGTTATGCTTAATTGAGTTCTCATCTATTGTAGAGAACAAATCTATTGTTTGTTACAATTGTGAGATTGTAAAGTTTTAGGTTAGCTAGAAAACCAAGTGTGAGGAGTGGACGTTGTTCGGTGAACGTTAAAAACCGACATTATGAGTGATTGTGTACGTTAATCGGTGAGCATTGAAAACCGACATAGTGTGGTTGTAAACGTTATTCGCGTAAGCGTAGAAAACCCGGTCGTGATAGTGGATTTCTTCCCGGGAGTGGGGAGCGGAGACGTAGGACGGAAGGTCCGAACTCCATGATCATTTGATTGTGTTTGAGTGTGCTTTAGCATTTATTCTTATTTGTGCTCATTGCTCATTTCGCCATTGTCTTATTATTTATATCATCCACTATCTTGTTTCATTTTGTTTACCCTTGTGTTAATTTCATATCCTTGCATATATATCTCATAGTATATCTCTTTGCTAGGATCTATTTCATTGTTCATATTGCTTATCCTAGCTCATTTATCTTATTGTATTTCAATCTTACTAGGATAACTTGTTAATAGTTTTAATTGGCATATAATCGGATTAGATTAGCATAAGACCCTAATCACCCCCCTCTAGGGTCCAACACGGTGCAGGCGAGGTGGAGGCTTGCTGTAGGTGAGGTCGAGCAGGAGCTTTCCACAGGCGAGGTCGTCGCTAGCTGTTGCCAGTTGTCCCTAGGGTTTCCCTATAAAAGTGAAACCCAGAGCACGAGTCCCTGCTGCTTCTTCTCGTTTTCTCCTCCAGGCGGCGGTGGTGTTTTCTCTCTGTGATTTTTCAGCCCTATTTTTCTCCAGCTCTCAGCGATTGTTTGAGGGGAGAATTGAAGGGGGCAGCTCGTGATTCTTTTTCTCCAGCGCTCTTAGATTTAGAGGGGAGATTTAAGAGAGTATTTAGGAGAGGGGATTATCACTGTAGCTACAGCGTTGATAGTGCATTTATTAAGAGATCTCAAGTATGAGATCTGCTCTTGCATTGTAATTTCTTGTTAATTAATAAGAAATTAATTGTGTGGCTCCCGAAGACGTAGGCAAGTTTGCTGAACCTCATTATATCTTGTGGTGTATTTTTCTCTATACTGCGTTTTTCACTAATGGGGTTTAGCATAGCCCCGGTATTTCCCAACAACTGGTATCAGAGCCTGAAATGATTTAGAGGAAGTCAGATTCAAATGGGAGCGGTGGCCACAAATGAAGAAAATATGAGATTAGAAAAGTTTGATGGATCAGATTTCGGATTCTAGATAATGCAAATAGAGGATTATCTGTATCAAAAAAATTTGTATCAACCTCTTTTAGGGAAGAAGCCAGAGGGTATGAAGGAAGAAGATTGGAATCTTCTAGATAGAAAGGCCCTCGGGGTTATTCGTTTAACGTTAACCCGTAATGTTGCTTTTAACATTGCAAAGGAAAAGACCACGATGGGTCTTATGGTAGCACTCTCAAATATGTATGAGAAGCCATCAACCTCAAACAAAATTCATTTGATGAGGCGGTTATTCAATCTGCGAATGATGGAAGGTGCATCGGTAGCACATCATCTCAATGAATTCAATACATTCACGACCAAATTGAGTTTAGTTGATATTGAGTTTGATGAAGAAGTTCGAGCGTTGATCCTTTTATCTTCCCTACCAGAAAGCTGAAATGCTATAGTCACAGCTGTGAGTAGCTCGTCAGGTAGCAACAAGTTAAAATTCAATGACGTTGGTGATCTAGTTCTCAGAGAGGAGATCCGATGGAGAGAGTCAGGTGAAGCTACAACCTCTTCAGTATTGTACACAGAGTCAAGAGGTAGAAATTCAACCAAAGAAAATGGATCAGAGGACAGAAGGTCCAAATTCAGGAATCTCAGCAGCTCGAAGGCTATCGAGTGTTGGAAGTGCGAGAAAAATGGGCGTTACAAGAATCAGTGCAAGAGTGCACAAAAGGAGTGGGAGGCAGAGGCAGATGCAAATGTTGCTTCCACCTCAGAAGGAGATGATGCATTGATATGCTCTTTGGAGAGCAAGGAGGAGTCTTAGGTGTTGGACTCTGGAGCATCATTCCATGCTACTTCTCAGAAAGAATTCATCGAGTAGTATATCCCCAAAAACCTTAGAAATATTTACCTTGGTGATGATCAACCGTGTGCCATTATTGTCAAAGGTGTAATAAAGATTAAGTTAAACGAGTCAGTATGGGAGCTAAAGGATGTTAGGCATATTCCTGACCTGAAAAAAAACTTAATCTTAGTAAGTCAGCTGCCTAGTGAAGGCTACACTATGACTTTCCATAGTGATGATTAGAGGATTTTAAAAGGCGCAATGACAATTCCCCGAGGCAATAAGACCGGTACCCTGTATATGACAGCAGGTGTACGTTGTTTGATCTCAATTATAGCAGGTGATGAGACTTCAAGGCTGTGACACCAGAGACTCGGTCATGTAAGTGAGAAGGGGATGAAGATTATGCACACAAAGGGAAAACTTTCAGGTTTACAATCAGTAGAGATTGACATGTGTGAAGAATGTATACTTGGAAAGCAAAAGAGAGTCAGATTTCAGACAAGTGACAGAACCCCTAGGAAAGAGAAGCTAGAGCTCGTTCACTCAAATATTTGGGGACCAACCACCACCACATCCATTGGTGGGAAATACTGCTTCGTGACTTTTATTGATGATCACTCTCAGAAAGTATGAGTCCACTTTTTGAAGCATAAGTCAGAAGTATTTGAGGTTTTCAGGAGATGGAAAGCCATAGTCGAGAATAAGACCGGTTTGAGAATAAAGAAACTCAGAACATATAATGGTAGTGAGTATGAAGACACCAGATTCAAAAAGTTTTGCTATGAGCACGGGATCAGAACGGAGACAACCGTGCCCGGCACGCCTCAGCACAATGGTGTGGCTGAGCACATGAATAGAACATTGACAGAGATAGCCAGAAGCATCTATATACAACCAGATCTACCGAAGCAGTTTTGGACAGAAGCGGTCAATACAACAGCTTACTTGATCAATAGAGGTCCATCGGTTCCATTAGAGCATAGAATACCAGAGGAGGTATGGTGCGGAACGGAGGTAAAACTCTCACATCTCAAAGTTTTCGGTTGTGTATCTTATGTGCATATTAGTGATCAAGGCAGGATTAAGCTTGATCCCAAGTCCAAGAAATGCACTTTCATCGGCTATGGTGAAGATGAGTTCGGCTACCGCATTTGGGATAATGAAAACAAGAAAGTGATCCGTAATAAAGATGTGATATTCAACGAGAAGATGATGTACAAGGATATGCACAAGACAGATGACTCAAAGAGCGAGTCAATATTTGTAGATACAGATGATGTCCCGAGTAACCTCTCGGAAGAACCCGATGCAGAAAGGTCTTCAGCCAGAAGAACCTGTTGGACAGAACGGTGCGCAGGAGCGCGGCACACCAGCTCTGATATTGAGAAGATCTTCTCGTCTTCCTGTGCCCAACATAAGATATATGAACTATCTGTTATTGACAGATGGAGGGGAGCCTGAAAGCTATAATGAAGCTTATCAAAGTAGAGATGCGAACAAGTGGGAACTTGCCATGAAAGAAGAGATGAAATCTCTGATCTCCAACCAGACATGGGGACTAGCTGAGTTTCCTATGGGGAAGAAGACACATCACAACAAGTGAGTGTATCGAGTGAAAACAAAACACGACAGTTCCAGAAGATACAGAGCCTGACAAGTTGTCAAAGGATTTCAATAGAAGACCCAAAGAAGTAATAATCTAGCGGATATGTTGACAAAGGCAGTGACCTTACAGAAACTAAAGTTGTACGCAACTTCAGTTGGCCTTCATGCATATGTGATGAGGGCGGAGCCACACAGGAGGAGGTGCTTGTTGAGATAGCCTGTTGTCGGCAGTTTGGTCTCCAAGTAGGAGATTGTTGGTTTGGGTGTAGAACAAACCTCGATTCAGGCGAGGGCAGGCGACTTCAGGCGACGGAGATCCAGTCAGGGGAGCTCGAGACGACACAGCTCCACAGACGAGCTTAAGGCAGGTGCAGGCGAACTCGAGGCCGCTCAGGCGAGGTCGAGTCGAGCGCGGATGAGATCTGCAGGCGAGCTTGAGCGGGTGAAGCGCGGGCGAACTTGAGACGTGATCATGCGAGCGTGTGAGCTCGATGCAGGCGAGGTAGGGGCTTGCTGCAGGTGAGGTCGAGCGGGAGCTTTCCACAGGCGAGGTCGTCGCCAGCTGTCGCCAGTTGTCCCTAGGGTTTCCCTATAAAAGGAAAACCCAGAGCACGAGTCCCTGTTGCTTCTTCTCGTTTTCTCCTCTAGGCGGCGACAACGTTTTATCTCTGCGATTTTTTAGCCCCGATTTTCTCCAGCTGTCAACGATTGTTTGAGGGGAGAATTGAAGGGGGGACGGCTCATGATTCTTTTTCTCCAGCACTCTTAGATTTAGAGGGGAGATTTAAGAGAGTATTTAGGAGAGGGGATTAACACTATAGCTATAGTATTGATAGTGTATTTATTGAGAGATCTCAAGTTTGAGATCTGCTCTTGCATTATAATTTCTTGTTAATTAATAAGAAATTAATTGTGTGGCTCCCGAGGACATAGGCAAGTTTGCCGAACCTCGTTATATCTTGGTGTACTTTTCTCTATACTGTGTTTTTCGCTGTAAAAAAGGGGTTAAGCGTAGCCCCGGGTATTTCCCAACAAAAATGATGATTCCACTTGCTTCTCTTAATTATCTAAATAATTTGTCTTTCATTAGTATATTAAACAAGAGTTAGTTGGGGGCAAACAGTTGTTTAAGTCAAAGCGTGACGTAAAGGGGGTATATGCGTGTTTAGATGCATGTTGCTAGCCTCAAATTTTGAAACTCTCTGAACAGGGAAAATAAAGAAACAAAATATTCTGATTGTGCAAAATGCACAGTTTATCTCTATTCTATTGTGTAAATAATTGCTTCTAGACAAATGTGCTTTTCTGTCTGGTGCGGTGACTCGCGGACGATCGAAACTATAATGGAGCTGATACTAAAGACAACCATATACTTGACTAAGATCTTGGCAATGCGCATCAAAATCTTTGTCTTAAATTGTTACTAAGGCACAAATTAAGTTAGTAATGTGGAAGTCCACATGGGTTTGGTATTGTTTTTTCTCCTATACCGGGTTCATGCAGTGTGATGTGTTTGCAAAAGATAGGTGAATGGGAGACAATATGTCACGTATAAGAGAAGGATTTCATATCTTTTGTTTGAACTATCTCAAACTTTAGTTGATATTGTTGTCTGTATACTTTAATTAATAGTATCATACCATCATGTTCTTATCTGCTGACTGGAGGCAAATCTGAGGTGCTTTTAGGATCAAATGACAAATTTACGGACATTACATCACTAGTTCTTTGTTTGAGCTTTTTATAATGGTTTGATATGATCTTCATCAGCGTGGACAGTTTCATTCTCTGTTTTTTGCGGTCACACAGAAAATATATCTATTTCTATTTTTTAAATAAAAAAAAGGAGAGGCTAATTTATCATCATGGCATGACACCATAATGCCGTCATTCATGTCGCTTGGTAAAAAAATTTAATTGGGATATTCATTAAAAAAATGGCAGGATTAAAGAAGGGTAATTCAATGCGGAAGACGTTATTGAATAAAATTGATTTTGCACATATTTTTGTTGGCGTTAAATAAAATATAGTTATGAAAATATAAACAATCATGCATTTTAGCGAAGAAGAATCTTTAAGAAAAGTGAGGAACCTTTGCACGGCAAATAACTTGTACTTTATCGTTTATTTATAGTGCAAGTGAGAGTATTATGTACTTTGATTGGCTTGACTCATAAATCTTTCTGCTTTTAAAATATTTTTCAAAGCAAGTTGCTCGTATATAATAAGTTTGAGCAAAATTGCATTTTAACAAGATACTCAAAATTGTTTAGAGGTGACAATGAACTTGTTTTTTTTGATAAGGTGATCACAAATTTAAGATGCATCACCCTCAAAGATAAGTGAGACCGAAGAAATTGGGAAATGACTCGCCTTATACGCTTAAAACGCTTAGGAAATAAATATAAGCATTACTTATTAAAAAATCCACACCTTCATGCTTCAAATTGACAATAAATTTTCATGGGCTTCGTATAGTATTTTTGGGCTACACTGATACTATCCATACTTTTACAAACACATATCAAAATATTACCTAACAAACTCTTGCCATCTTTAAGCTTCAGTTGCCAAAGATTTCAGCAGGCTCGACGAAAAATCTTGGCCCATTTCACATTCCTCCATGGGCCTTTCCCTTGACGGGCCAATTGCAGCATCCCCAGTTCCTCAACGCGTAAGCACCAATTAATTGCTCAAAACGTTACAATTAGCGATCAATGATTAGCATAAAGCTCTTGTTCCTCCCATAATTAGCAAACGAATTACCCTTCACGTGTTTACGTTCGACCACAAGTTACAACTCTATATAAATCCAAAACCAAACTTCTCCATCTTAAAAAAAAAAAACCCATCTCTTCTCCTTTCCTCCTCCTCTACAAATTATTTATTTGCACTTTAACACCCTCTTTTTTTTCCATCTAAATCTGTAATTTGCAAGATGTGCTGCTGCCCGAGTAGAGTTTGCTGCCTCTGCTTTCTTCTCGTCCTCGTGGTCGCGCTTATCGGGTTCGTTTTCGGGTTCGGAGTTTTTGCGCATGGGTTCCACAAATTGAAGGAGATGTTGCATGATGAACCCTCAATAGATGGGAGACCCTTCTTGGGCTCTGGAGTTCCAGCTCCTGCTCCTCTCTGATTGGTTCTCCTTCAATCAACTATTCTTTTAGTAGAATTGTAGAGTTTTCTTTTTCTCCTTGTTGGGTTCTTGGATACGTAGGTTTTTTTTTTCTTGTTGAATTTTAGGGATTTTTTCCTTCTTTTTATTGATTTTTTTTGAGATCCGTGATAATCTGAGTATGTTTATGTTGTTGGGTTCAGGGTTTTGGATCCGGCCCATAATATTTTGATGGATGGGAGTCGTTGCTCTATCTAATCCGACATTATTAATTAACTAATTTGGTCTGACATCAGAGAATCTATCTTTTATATATAATATTTTTTGATCAAAGTTTTGGAGAATCGCCTTTTGAACTAGCCAATGAAGGCAAGGGTTAACTCTGGTTTGTTCGGTTCTTTTTAAGCTCGGAAATGGGCTTGTAATAATCGAATAAAGGAGAATAATACAATGGGAGGGGATGAGATGGCTCTTTGTTTCTTATAAATATCATTTCTTATTTCTTATGACACCAACCAAACAAGTAATATTGCTTGCGGTCTCTATATTTCGGTCATGATTTATGGGTGAACAAATAAACAACGAAAACCATTTTCATAGAAACTCACGATAAACACACCAAAAAAAATGTTTCTTTTTGAGAAATTAATTTTCTATAAATATAGTTTTTGAACCAAAACTGTCCCTAAAAAAAAAGCAGGAGACAAATAAACTAAGGAAACTAGAAGCAATAATTTCCGTGGGGACTTCTTTTAGCTCATATAGCATGTTCTTTTCATTGTATTCATTCATCTTTTGTGTTCTTTGCTTTCAAAAGTCAATGGCTTGGACATTCACTTTGTGTGGAGACGCAAAGGTTTTTATTCACTACTCACGTGTCTTGATTGTTAAATTTCAAGTAAACTTTTGAGCACGTTTGATATGCACATGGTATAAGATAAATATTTTTTTTAACGAAAATGTATTCACTAAGTTGGTCTTAACTAAAATATCCCATGTGCATTGAATGTGATTAATCCAATTACAATTTATTAAGTAGTAGTATTAGGTCACAAAATCTTTAGACAACTCCCGTGCTAATTTAGTATTAGGGTTTTTTCCCCTTCGAAATCACCTTAAAAGTGAGATCATTTTACAAAAACCGCCCTTCATTTTCATCTCTACCTAAACCATGTTAAAATTGGGATTTTTGCTCTAATCAACCATCTTCTAGTCAAATCTTCATTGAAAAACCAAAAATAACATTTAAAATTATACTTTTAAAATACGCGATTCATATCCTGACTAGACCTAGACATTAACAAAGTGAGTCACATGCATTAAATGTGAGTTTTTAAGGGCAGTTTAAGATTTTCGAAGTGCAAATTTTGAATAGGAGGTGGTTGATTGCAAAAAGAACCCATATTAGAGATGGTTGTATAAATTAAAAACTAGTGTGAACACCGTGCCAAGCACGGCATAAATTTTTTCTCCCCTACAGTAATCTCGGTTTTAAATGCTACAATATTTTTTGATTTTTTTGAATTACTACAGCATCCACTCTGCTGCAGCTTTTTTGAATTGCTACAGTATCCCGCTCTACTACCGTGTCTTTTAAAAAACACATTGCTCCCGTACGGCACAATAATTTTTTCAAAAATGCTACAATATCTCGTTTCTTGAATGCTACAGTAATACTGCTACAGTAAACAATACTGCAGCATTTACTGTAGCATGAATAGTAAATCTTGGGTTCTTCTATTTGTATAAAGGAATAGATGAAAGACGATTTGTGTAAAATAATCTTATTTTAAGGCAGTTTCGAGGGGGGGGGGCTCAATATTAGTAACACTCTCTTGAATCTCAGAGAGTGAGATGGATCATAAAAACAACAACCACAAAAGGGAGAGAAGAAGAAGAAGAAGGTTCATTACACTAACAACTAAAGGGCGAGAAGAAGAAGAAGAATTTTTATTACACTAAATGCCTAAGAACATTCGACAGTCTGCAATAAACCCCCCAATAAGTCCCTCGCCATAAATGTACAACTCATCATACGTTAGCTTCTCTTCTCTACTCTGTTAAAATACCAGATTGGTCTAAATAGTGATACATCTTTTTCACTTTGGCCTAAAAAGTGACACCGGCGACAATTTGACCTAAAAAGTGGCAAATCGGCGACAACTTTTTTGATCACTGGAGTTATTTTTTAGCAAAAATTTTAAAAAAAATATATATACATACCACTCAAGCTCCCATGATTTTTAAATTAACCCATCTTTTTTCCCTAAATTTCTGAAATTTGAAAAAAAACCCCTCTTTTTACACTATCTTCTTCCTCCTTCCCACCATCTTCTCAACACCCTTACTCTTCCTATACCCTAACCTTCCCTCCTCCCTCTCCTACCTTATTTCATGGATCATCACACTTGCTTTCTAATTTCCTTCATCTCCTCCAATCTCTTTTACTTCAAATCCCTACTATCTACTCCTCTCTCCCATTCCCTCTTCCTTCTTCTCCTCTTCCTTTATCTAACTCTCTCTTCCTACTTACTTCACACATTCCCAACACCCAAAATTAAACATTCCACCACAATCTTAATCTCATCCTTCTCTTCTTTTCTTGCACTCTTTCTTCCTCCTTGCTTCCTACTACTTCTTCATCCTCCAATCAAGAAAGAAAGGAGAGAGAATGGTTACGATTAGGAAGAGAAAAGAATGCAAGAGATGGCGGAAGAATGAGGGAAAAGATGGTGGGGAGGGAGAGAGAGAGAGAAGTTATTTTTTTTTAAAATTTAAGACTTGAGGGGTTAAATCAGAAAATATGAGTTTTGAAGGGTTTATATAAATATCTTTTAATTTTCTTACTTAAAAATTACTTTTGGTGACCGGAAAGGCGTACTTGTCTCTGATTTATCCCTTTTTAGGTTAAAGTGTCGCCGGTGTAACTTTTTAGGTCGAAGTGATAAAGATGTGTCACTATTTAGACCAACCTGGTATTTTAGCCATTCTCTAATCTCTCGTGTATTTCTTTTAGCAAAAAACAATGAGGGAAAAACAAACGACCATGACTCAGTTTATTTGCTTTCCGCACTTGCAAGTAACTAGAAAAAATAGATTTAAAAAAAAACAAAAAGAAAACAGAAAATATACAGAATATCGATTAAATTTAACAAGCAGCAACTACTGTTGTGCCTCGAGAAACCAAAACAATCGCCGAAAAAGATAAAGAACCAATCACAATCAACAGCACAAACAATCCAACACCAATTTTACGTGGTTCGGCGAGATGCCTACGTCCACGGGGCAAGGAGGGGGGAGTTTTCACTATTAGAAATCAAGAGGAACAAACTAGGGTTACAAATCTCTCATAAACCCTCAACAATCAACTCTCAATCTCTCCAATTGCTCCTAGGATAGAAGCCCAAATAAAACTCTCTCAATCTGCTCAAATTCGTCCTTGCTCTTAGCCCTAAAAAACACCCAAAAGGTATTTATAGGAACCCAAAACGAAACGGGTCAGAAAACTAACCCAACTCAAAACCGCATCGTCGGTCGACCGGGACGGTCGACCGCGAACAAATACGGTCGACCGGCCCGGGCGACCGACCACCTTCCAGTCAGATGCCGAGAGGTCCAGAAACTCATCGGTCGACCGCGCCGGTCGACCGCCACAAAGCAGAACTCCTTCGGTCGACCGGGTCGGTCGACCGCCCCTGATCCAGGCGTCCAATGCCTCCCGTGCACGAATTCGGTCGACCGAACCGGTCGACCGACGCCAGTTTTGCCTGATCCTGAATTTATTCTGCTAATCCTTCAATCTCCACCTCGGCGAAGATTCCCAAATCTGAGCCGACACCGAACAAACCAATACCTCAACTGCTGTATCCAATATGCCATGGCAACGGACTCATGACAACGAACTCCAATCACAACACATCGAGATCCAAACGGGAGTGCGAACACTCAACCCCAAAACAACTGTGTCTACTCACCAAATCGAACTGAGCCAACACCAACCAAACGGGAGTGCGAACACTCACCCAAACCAATAGTGTCTACTCACCAAATCGGCTGCATCAAAAACTGACTGCCTACGTATCCTCTCTGAGGAATCAAGCCTTCACGTAGTTCACCCAATGGCCTCCAAAGGCCCTCAATCCAACCTGCGGCTGATAGCATCAACAACGGCCCCAAACTGAAGCGAACCAAACACCTCCACCTGAGATGAAACAATGGCCGTATCCAAAACATATCCACCAGCTGCATCCAAATCCACCAACTCGTCATCCGCATCCAAATCCAAATGACTCACACGCTGTGTCACCTCAGCTGGAATCTCCAATAATGCAGAATGACCTGGAGTACGTGGAGTAATCTCCACCCAACGTGGAGTAGCATCACTCTCCACCTGCTGCGATATCCAAACGACCTGATCAACACTCTCCACCTGCCGAGAGTCCAAAGTGACAAACCTGTTCAGACCAAACTCAGAAGCTCCCAACTGATAGCCAAATGAACTTCTGAATCCCAAATGCGCAATCGGATCCAAACTCACATCCACAATGTGACCAAGTGCTGGGTAGCCCAATATCCGACGCCAACCAAAATCTGAAACAGCTCCACCAGATCTAACAATACTATACGCAGCAGTCGGCAACCTCATAAGATGACCCAATCCTGTCAAAGCCTGAATATCAGATCCACTGCTCGACAACCAACTCCGATCCTCCTCCAGAAAGGAACGGCCCACTAAATTCGCCATCTCATCACGTCGCCCCACTGTCTCCTCTCCTCTGAAGTGTCTCCAACTGCCATGAGCTCGGCACCAATGCAAGAAAGGACTCCTACTAGAATAAGTACGACTGGTAACCTTTCTGCCCATACACCTCCTCCAACTATTGCGGACTACTAGGGCTTTATTCCAACGGGACTTGGTTGCAACCCAAATATGCCTAGTACAATCCCCAATATAGGAAACAAGATAACGATTACCTCCCGATGATGCCTCCTCGGAAAGCCCCCCAATGCCTGACCGAACACCTCCAATAAGACCCCTCGATCGGTGGATAGAAGTGCTGAACTCCACCTGAGTCTCCTCGCTCATCCCAATGTGCTCGCAGGACTTCAATCTGCAGGTCATAGCACTCCTCAACAATCTGTGCACGGTATAACAAACCATATACCCCAGCACCAACCAATGCCACAGTCTAGCCATAGAAGTCGTCAGCTCTTTATCAAACACCGTGCTCCCAAGCAAATAATATAAGTTACTCCTCCTGACGCCCTTCATTACAATCATGGACCCTGATGTGACCTTCAAGCTAGAATCCGCCAAAGTCACCCTATAGCCTGATGCCTCCAATACCCCAAGTGAAATGATATTCTTCCTCAGTTGAGGAACGAACCTCACATCAGCCAACTCCCGAACCATCCCGTCACTCATTCAAATCCGAACGGTACCAATACCACCAATAGGGCACCTGTGATCATTACCCATAAAAACAGCATCCCCTCTTTCCAACTCCTGAAAGCTGGAGAACCACTCCCTTCTCGGGCATATGTGGTAAGTAGCACCCGAATCCAACATCCACTCGGTGGAGTCGGCAACATCAACTGACGGAAGAGCTGGGCACGAATAGCCTGAAGAATCTGAATCTGAAACATCGCCACTAGCCTTGGCAACGTTCACCTCTGAAGCTTGGATAGCTTTCCCTTTATTCTTCACAGCTTGCAATTTTTGGCATTCGGCTTTCCAATGTCCATCCTCTCTACAAAAGGCACACTGATTCCTACCAACTGCAGGATGCCCCCCCTAGACTGCGACCTTCTTCCACGGTTTGGACTTCTAGCTCTTGCAACCAATGCCCCCGCAACCGGCTCAATGGAAGTCTCCTTATCCTTCTTTCGAAGCTGATAGTTCACAAGGGCTGCGGTGACCTCACTATATGAAAGAGATGCCTTTCCATTAATAAGAGTGAGGACGAAGGTCTCATATTCCTCATCTGGCAAGGAACTCAACAACAGCAACGCTTTGTCCTCATCTTCAATCTTGACATATACATTCGCCAAATCTGCAAGTAGCTTCGTGTAGTGGATCATGTGATCACCAATGGATGTCCCCTTCTTCAATTGGAAGCGATAAAGCCTCCTCTTCAAATGCAAACGATTTTCGACGCTCTTCGTCAAATATTTGCCCTCTAGGACCTCCCAAATCTTCTTTGCCGAAGTTTCATTCATCACATCATATTTAAGGTCTTGGGTAAGGCAAGACCTAATCACACCACACGCCGTTCTATTCATTTTATTCCAAACCTTTTCTTCAACGTCGGCCGGTTTCCCGTCCAACTCCAATGTGTCTTCCAAATTTTGCGCATTTAGCGCATCCATGACTTCGCATCGCCAAAGTCCAAAATTATTTGTGCCGTTGAACTTTTCCACATCTATCTTCATAGAATGTATATTCAAACTTTGGACGGCCTTCACACCAGAAGAGCCCTCCCCACTTTTATCTTTTTCAGCCATATATCTCAAAGCACCACCAAACCAATGCGGAAACAAACGAGAAATAGATCCAAACTGAAAAAAGATGAGATTTTTACCAAAAAAGATCCCACCTTTATCACCAACTGAAGCCCTAGACGAACTTCCAAAACGATCTACTCCTCCAAAATAGCCCAAGCGTAGCCCGAGCTCTGATACCAATTGTTGTGCCTCGAGAAACCAAAACAATCGCCGAAAAAGATAAAGAAC
>BQKN01066281.1:112149-125430 GCA_022839385.1 Asparagus kiusianus
AATAGGTCAAAAGAGACCTATGTCGGAGGAAAGCCCAATCAACGCCGGCGACGCTGCGGCCAAGGCGTTGAAGCAAGCGAAGAAAAACGCCGCTCGACGGAGGAGAAGATCCATGCGGCGAGCATATCTGCGGAATAGCCGAACTTCGGCCCAACGCAAGAACTGCGTTTCTGAAAATTTGCCCGAACCCTGCGTTTCTCCTCCAGGACGCACACTTCGTGGCAACGAACCCGACTATGAGCCTCGGGTTATCCAGCTCAAACGCGACCCTCAATGGCGCGTTGTTCAACCCAGACGCACACCTCAAGAGTGCGTCCCAAAACGTGACCCCCAAAGGCACGTTCAACCGTTCCAACGCACACCACAGCTGTGCGTTCAGTCAAAACAAGACCCCCAGGGGTCTGTTCAATCATCTAAACGCACACCTCAAGGGTGCGTTCAAACAAAACCTGACCCTCAAGGGTCTGGGTCATCAACCAAACGCACATCACAAGTGTGCGTTCAAACAAAACCTGACCCTCAAGGGTCTGGGTCATCAACCAAACGCACATCACAAGTGTGCGTTCAAACAAAGAACAACCCTCAGGGGTCTGTTTCATTATCAAAACGCACATCTCAAGTGTGCGTTCAACCAAAACAAGACCCGCAGGGGTCTGTTTCAACATCAAAACGCACGCCACAAGTGTGCGTTCAATCGGGACAAGGTCCACAAGGATCTGTTCCATCAGTAAAACACAGGCCTCGACCTCGTGTTTATAAACCAAAGCGCGACCTTCATGCTTCGCCTCAAGAACATGACACGGTCCGTCAGGTCCAAAAAGGACGGCATGGATTTAATGTTCATGTCCAACCCATTCAAAGGCAGGGGGTTCCATCTCCACCTTCACAAAACCGTTCCCAGGTCTCTGACTTGCGTGATCTACTGTCAAGAGGAAGGCCAACACAGCAAGCGGCCCATTCATGTCAGTGTGAATGGCTCATTTCCGCTGTCCTCTCCGAATGCAGCTGTTGTTCACCTACGCCTAGACAGTCGGTGTTCAACAGATTAACAAGTGTCGTTAGGCCTCCCAAGCGACAACGACGACAGAAGAAAGCCTCTGAAATTGAATATCCGGAGGTCACTATCAACATGATTGGGAGAGGAAGAGCTTCACATTCTGATTCTGACGAGTCACAAAGAAGTCATTCTCCAACCGTTAGGAAAATTTGTGACCAGTTCGAAGGAGTATATCGGAATACTCGGACTCGGACAGGAGCTATTCGC
Source organism: Asparagus kiusianus (assembly GCA_022839385.1). Taxonomy (NCBI): domain Eukaryota; kingdom Viridiplantae; phylum Streptophyta; class Magnoliopsida; order Asparagales; family Asparagaceae; genus Asparagus; species Asparagus kiusianus. The sequence continues at coordinate 113,414 of BQKN01066281.1, forward strand.
CCAGTTGACTATCAAAAGTTAGCCAGAGGCGTTACAACAAGTGATGAACATTCGGCAATAGCCGAATCTCAATCTTCCAGTTCTGTTGGAGCACGGGAAGTTTCCGCTCACATGACAGGGAACCCCGAAGACATAGCCAAAAGAGTAGACGAACATCACGTCATACTCCAGGCGCAACAGGAGACACTTCTCCAATTGAAGGATATGCTGGCCCAGCTTCTAGCAGAAAAAGGCCAAAAACCCGAATCTTCCCGGAGGACAACGTCAAAGGGAAAGCAAAAAGCTCATTCAGATCGTGAGACTCACAACCTGGAATCCTCTTCTGAAGGTGAGAAGGAGGTGGAAAGAGAACTGCATCCTCAGTCCACTAAGATGGATGAACTGGAGGCTCGCCTCAATGCAATCGCCAACAGAAGTGAGCTCCGTGAAGAAGGAGTGGTGAGACCTTATCCTGCTGAGTGGGATATAGCTCCATACCCATCGAAGTTCAAGGCCCCTACACTGCAACCCTTCGATGGCACGTGATCGCCAAATCAGCACATCTACTACTTTAAATCTCAAACTGGAGATGTAGTAGCAAATGATGCTATCCTGACGCGCTTGTTCATCGGCACCCTTAAAGGGGTGGCCTTTGAATGGTTTATGAAGCTGCCTGCTGGATCTATTCAGAGATGGGTAGATTTGGAAAGACTTTTCCTAGCCAGGTTCTTCGAAGACGATACTGAAGTTTCTGTCCCGACTCTTCTTGCCACTAAACAAAGAAAAGGAGAGTCCATCAAGGCATATGTGGAGAGGTTCCGCAGCATGGCATTGCGATGCCCTTCAGGTATGACTCAATCAACTCTGGTTGAAACGTGCAGGCACAATTTGCAAACCCAACTCCTCGCTCAGATGGGGGTGGCAGAATGTCGCTCCTGGAGACAGCTGGTTTCGCAAGGAGAACAAGCTGAAGAGATTGTCGCTCGGGTGAAAGCCGAAGAAGCTGCACAGCCCAAACCGCAACAACAACAGCAACGTAATCAGAACAATGCCCAACGGTCTAAAGGAAAAGAGACCTTAGCAGCTGATTACACAAGAGTACCGCCTCCCACGAATCAGGGCAAAACGCCTAATAAGCAAAAAACGCCCAAACAATATTCCTTCAAGGAGGAGCACGTGGACACCTTGTTCCAGCTGCTGCGGAAAAATAATAAACTACAGCTCCCTGAAATCCGGAAGCCGGATGAAGCAGGGAAGGTAGATGACCCTAATTATTGCCGCTACCACAGATTCCTGGGTCATCCTACCCGGAGATGTTACATCTTTAAAGATATTCTCCAAAATTTGGTGGACGCTAAGGTGCTCACTCTGAAGCCTGAGCAAAAGACGGTGTCTACCAACATGATAGCAGTGCAGTTCGGTGACTTCCCACCAGTGGCAACCGCAGATGGCGTGGTCCCTATCCACAAGGGTGAAATGCACTTGAAGAATACTGACCTGCATAGTCAGAAAGACAAGGGACTAGTACCCTTTACCACTCCAAAAGGGGAGATCCTGTGGGTTCACCCTGATTTGGTTGGAGATCAACAGTGGACGAACACCTCGTCCAAGAAGAAAAGAGGAAAGGCTAAGGCATCCAACATGATTAGCCCCTCTGTCAATGAGAATGATGATTTGCTCAAACCGCTTACCGACTCAGAAGATGAGAGGATTGTTTTAGCGGCATATCCAGAAGGCAACCCCGGCACTCGGTCAGGGAAGGCTTACTTGAGAGACTACAACCAGAACCCTCAAGAAACTGAAGAACAGCCCCAAGATGCTGGGGGTTCTGTGCCAAAAAAGCCTGCCGATAAAGGGAAGCAAAAGGAGCTCCGGTTCAACAGAAATCTCCACCAGGAATCCGGAGAATCGAGTGCTCCATTTTAATTTAATGTCATGGCGCAGCTGGCCAACATACCGGCCAGAATTACATTATATGAGCTCCTTAAGTTGTCAAAAACTACCAAAGAAGCCCTAATCGAAGCTTTGAAGAATACGGAGAGCTTCATCACACAAGTTGCTCCAGTTCCCGAAGTTTCTGAGGATCAAACTTGTCGGCAATGTCTGCAAGCTGCAAGAAGTCTACCTTGCATATCGTTCACTCAAGAAGATATGCAGGTTAAACACAAACATGACAGACCTTTGTATTACATAGGGTATATCGGATCGTCCGAAATCAGTCGTGTCCAGGTTGACCCGGGCTCCGCACTCAGCATCATGCCCTATAGGGTCATGCAAGTCTTAGGGATCCCTATGCACAGGCTACATACTACTCAGACCACCATCTTCGGGTTCAATGCAAACAGCACTCGACCCTTAGGGAAGATAAAGCTCAGATGCCAGATTGGAGATCTCAAGTCCGAGGTAACATGTTACATCATAGATGCGGACACTTCCTACAATCTATTATTAGGAAGGCCCTGGATACATGCAAACCGCATTGTCCCGTCTACCCTGCATCAGGTCATGAAATATGCCAATGATGAGGGAGAAGTCCGAACTCTAATTGCAGAAAAGTATCCCTTCCGAGGAGTGGAAAACTTTCACACAGACTCGGTTTTCTACCTGGAATCCCAGGAAAAAGAAGATGCGGACAGTGGCAATGAAGCTGACATTGAACCAGATCCTGAAGAAGATTGTCCGTGGGAATTGAACTTAGATATAATGGGTCAAGATGAGGGTAATAATAATGTACCGAGCGAGGGCGAGTGGTGCATTAACGAAGATTTTCTTTTAGCGTACTTGCCTGATGTGTCCTCTAGTAATGAACCAGTAGAGAATAATTCTAATGCAGGTACTGACCCATGGCACACACTGTGCACGAAAACATCACTTGCTTTGCCTCTCAAGTCATCCTTCGCCTCGGATGAAGAAGCAGAAGATGTACATAAGGCTTTCTTCAAAGTCCCGTCCAAAAGGAAAGGGCAGAAGCCAATCTGCTTTGGTAAAGTCAAACCCGAACAACTCAAACGAGGAAGTTCGGAAGAAAACGACGGAAGTCCCCAATTCCATTACCATGAACCCAATTCTATACACCTAATGAAATGAATGGGGTATAACTTTAATAAGAAACATGGTCTGAATTTCGGAAAAGGTAGACGAACCCCAATCCGAATGTCTCTAACCCCTATAGGGAAACCTCCAGACTATTATCAAAAAACTGGAAGGGGCTTAGGTTATGTCACAACTCCCCCTGCCTCAGAAAATGATATCAGTAATTATCTGCGTCAGGATCATTCATCTGGAACATCTTCCTGGGAATCCGATGTCAGTGTCGGACCTTTCTTTAAAGGTCTGACTGTAAACATGGCTTCAACTAGTCACCCTGATGAAGATGCAGGGGGTGATGAAGAGTTAGTTGAATCAACCGACGATCCTTGGATCAAACGTCTTAACATCTTGTGGGATATGCGCTTCGAACAACGCGAACCACCCACTGAAGATAAGGTGATCCAGGTCAATATGGGAGACGAGTCTGACCCCAAACCTATTTTTATAGCTGAAGACCTGTCATCATTCAAAAAAGAAGACCTTATATCTCTCATCCGAGAATATATAGATGTCTTCGCTTGGAATTATGAAGATATGTCAGGCCTTGACCCGAAGGTTACCGTGCACCGTCTCAACATTGATCCTGATGCAAAACCCGTTAAACAACAACAACGCAGGTTTCGTCCAGAGATCATGGAATCAATTGAGTCAGAAGTTAAAAAGCTTATAGACTCAGGTTTTGTCAGGGAGGAACAACACCCGGACTGGGTGGCCAACATTGTTCCAGTTCCCAAGAAAAACGGTAAGGTCCGGATATGCATTGACTTTCGCGACCTTAATGCAGCTTGTCCGAAGGACGAATTCCCGCTTCCTATCACAGATGTTATGATCGATAACACCTGCGGATATGAAAGAATGTCTTTTATGGATGGATTCTCAGGGTACAATCAGATCAAGATGCACCCAGACGACGAGAAGCATACCGCATTCAGAACACCGCTGGGGGTGTATTGCTATACGGTAATGCCCTTCGGCCTGAAAAATGCAGGGGCAACGTATCAACGGGCAATGAACACCATCTTCCATGAGCATCTGCGAAAGAAGATCGAGTGCTACGTTGACGACATAGTAGTGAAAAGCCAACATAAAGGTGATCATCTTGCAGACTTGAGGACAATGTTCGAAATTATGCGGACACACCAGCTGAAGATGAACCCTACAAAATCATTTCTTGGAGTAACAAGTGGAAAATTTCTGGGATTTATCGTCACATCCAAGGGAATTTCTCTTGATCCAGAGAAAGTACGTGCCATTCAGGACATGTCACCTCCGAAGAATCTCAAAGAGCTCAGAGGTTTGCAAGGTAGATTAGCCTACATTCGAAGATTCATATCAAATCTTTCGGGGCGCTGCCAGCCTTTCTCTAAGCTCATGAAGAAAGGGATATCTTTTGTTTGGGATGCTGAGTGTCAAAGAGCATTCGAGGAGATTAAGAGATATCTCACTCAACCGCCAGTTCTCGTGGCCCCGATATCAGGAAGACCGTTCCTGTTATATGTGAGGGCCATGGACCATTCTCTCGGAGCTTTGTTAGCCCAGAACAACGATCAAGGTCAAGAGCAAGCCATCTATTATCTGAGCAGGACTATGATGGGAGCCGAACACCGGTACAACCCGGTCGAAAAAGAATGTCTCGCCTTGGTATTCACAATTCAAAAGATGCGACATTACCTAGTTGGACAAACCATTCAGGTCATCTCTAAGGTGAATCCCTTGAGAGTTCTGATGACGAAACCATCATCTCTGAATTGTCGACTAGCAAAGTGGGCTATTCTCTTGTCACAATACGACATGCAGTTCATGCCTCAAAAGGCGGTCAAGGGTCAAGCATTGGCAGACTTCTTAGCCGATCACCCAGTATCGGGAACGTCTAAGTTGTATGAAGAGTTACCTGATGAAGTCGCTGAAGCTTGCGTCACCCAGGAAGCTACGCAAGTGTGGAAGTTATTCTTCGACGGCGCGTCTAGAGCAAACCCTCACGGAGCAATTACTGCGGGAGTAGGAGTAGTATTAATCTCTCCGAATGGTCATGTAATCCCAAGGGGATTCTCCCTAATCGAACCTTGCACCAACAATGTAGCGGAGTATAATGCTCTGCTATTAGGAATGCAATGTGCCGAAGAACTTAATGTTCAGAACCTCGAAGCTTACGGTGACTCTTAGCTAATCGTTAATCAAGTCCGGGGAGAATACGAAGTACGTCATGAAGATTTGATCCCATACTACTTCGCGGTGCTAGAACAAGCTCAAAGGTTCGAAGGTTTCTTCATCGAATATGTACCACGAGCTCAGAATGCGTATGCAGATGCTTTAGCCTCTTTGGCAACTTCATTAGCACTGCCACCGGAAGTTGAAACAACGATTCCAGTCATGGGACGGGGATTATGCTTTTCCAAGATCCTCATAGAGGAAGACCCAGACGAGACGACGTCAGGAGAAGTCTGTACGACATTTATGGAGTTTGAAGCTAGGGATTGGCGGTTCCCCTACATCGACTATGCCCTGTATGGCATTCTGCCCGATGATCCTAAGGAAGCAGCTTCTATCAAACGAAAGGCCCTTCGATTCTATTACGATACAGTTTCTCAAGTCCTGTATCGCAAATCACACGATGGAGTCTTACTTAGATGCCTTTCCCGAAATGAAGCGAAGGAGGCTCTCAAAGAGGCTCATGACGGGTTGTGTGGAGCTCATCAGCCCGGAGCTAAATTAGGAGATCGCCTCCGACGAATCGGTTATTATTGGCCGAAAATGTTTTCAGACGCGGTTGACTATGCTAAACATTGTCACGCATGTCAAATTCATGGAGACTTTATCCACCAAGCACCTGGAAATCTACACCCCACGTCGGCGTCTTAGCCTTTCGAAATGTGGGGTATGGATATTGTAGGACCGATTTCCCCTCCAACGTCCAAAGGACACCGGTTCATTCTGGCTGTGACCGATTACTTCTCCAAATGGGCGGAGGCAGTCCCGTTAAAAGAAGTCAAGACTTCAAATGTAATCAAGTTCATCAAACATCACGTCGTCTACCGTTTTGGAGTACCACGACGAATAGTTCACGACAACGGGACACAATTCGTCAGTTTTGGATTCCAGAGATTCTGTGATAAATTCAGGATCCAAAGTGTTACATCTACGGTGTATTATCCGCCGGCGAATGGTCTTGCAGAAGCATTCAATAAAACCATAGTAAAACTTCTCAAGAAATTTGTCTCCAAGAGCCGATGTGATTGGGACGAAAGACTCGGCGAATGTCTGTGGGCCTACCGCACAATGGTGAGAACCCCTACACGAGCTACACCATTCTCTTTGGTATACGGCTGTGAGGCGGTATTGCCATTAGAGATTCAGATCCCTTCTCTGAGAATTGCGGTGGCAACCGGATTAACAGAAGAAGAAAAACATCAACGACGTCTGCAAGAACTCGAAGCCTTAGACGACAAACGACTCAAGGCTCAGCAGCAAATTGAATTGTATCAATTCCGTATTTCCAAAGCCTACAACAAAAAGGTTAAGGAACGGATTTTTAAGAAAGGCGATCTGGTTTTGGCTAACAGACGACCCATGGTGATGACACACAAAACCAAAGGGAAGTTTAATCCTAAATGGGAAGGGCCATTCGTAATAGATTCAGTCTATTCGGGTGGAGCTTATCGCCTTATCAATCAAAAAGAAGACAGGCTCATGATGCCAATTAATGGGAAATTCCTTAAGAGATATTTTCCGTAAATCATGAAGTCCACTTCTTGTTCTTGTAAGTTCCAGCCGAGTCGGGCTGGGGGTTGCCAATTCATAATGCATTTCGGGAATAAATTGTAATTTGTCTTGTATGCCGTCATGTTAACATTACACCTCTGACGATTGAAGTTTTCTGAAGTTATTCTAAATAATAATGAAGAGGATTTCAGTTGCACTTATGACTTTCGTTTTATTCTTCGTTGTCTCGAATCAAAATTCAGCAAGAAGAGATAATGAAGACTAAAATGATATCGTTTTTATTCAATACTGCAAATTTGCGTACAAAGGTGAAGACGATCGAAGTAAAAACGACACACAATTATTCCTTAACAAAAAGAAGTGCGAATCCTAAGCGTTGGGATCCATCAGCTTAAAAGACTTGAGCTTGGATTTTAAAGCTGATATTTTATCCTCACGAGCCTTCTTGACTTCTTCTGTTATCTTATTCTTGAGTTCCTCTTCATCTGGTGCTGCTGCTACGAGCTCTCGTCTAATTTTATCAGCGGTGGCAAGTTCGTCGCAATAACCTTTGAGGAGCCCGTCACAATAACCAGCCAAGCCTTTGAAAATTTTCATACCATCGGCGAGTTGAGCATTTATCTGCGGTATCTCAACGCCAGCACGAGTAAGTTCTGTTGCTTTATCCCGGAGATCAATAGCAAGATCACCCATGTCGCCTTGTGCCCGGAGAAGTTCCTCACGCAAGTGAGCAACACGAGATTCTGCTTCGGATAAGCTCTTTTGAAGAACCTCTTGCTGTTGCGCTTTTAAAGCCTTAGCCTCAGAGAGAGCTTGATCCACTTCTGGTCCTATATCGTCGCGTTGTAGCATGGAAAGGAATTCTAATTCATATTCCAGAATTATGATTCCCTCGTGACAATTTTCAGTCCATACTATATCCCCCTGGTCCCTAATCTTGGCGACACACTCTAGCAGATGGGGTTCAAAGACCTTGAAACTCACGTCTCCAAGACTGACGACGTCAATAGTCATTTGCATCCAATGCTCTAATTGTTCAATAAGCTTCCTCAAAGTTTCCGAGCTTGGGGGTGGAGCAGTTGGCTAAGTAAAACAATTCGCATAATCAGTGCGAATGGGACGTTCGACAGCTTCAGAAGACGGTCCTTCGGGCATACTTGGTGCTGGATCCGGGATGGTTAACCCCTGCCCAGCTGCCGTTATTTCGGGACCAGAAGGAACAGCTGGGAGTATGGTCTCCTCTGTCTCCTCAGGAGACGCAACATGAGCCGACTTGATGGCATCCCCCATCAACTTGGACTTTTTGGAAGTCTTAGCTGCAGTAGGTTTCCGCTTGCGTATTTTCTTGTCATACTTGGCAACCTCATCAGCAGTAAGAGCCTTCTTCCCTGATGATCTCAAAGAGCGAGACTTAGGAAGAGGTGCACTCTCGAAAACTTCTTTAGTGTCCTCTTCTTCAGAAGGTTTAGCAACAGGTAATTCCTTCGGGATCTCTTCGATTCCAGCTGCCTCTCGCTCACAGGACAGATAATCCTCAATACCCGGTAATCGAGTCCTGCCAGAACCACTTCTCGACTTATAAAGCCCACGGATTTCGTTTATACACGAAGTGTATATATCATATTCTGGGATTTGAGAAGCCTTGTCAAACCAATCGCGGAAATCTGCCACAGTGGAGCAGCTAGGCGGCAAACTAGGCAAAGTGAATTGCGCGTGGGTTCCTCGGGCGAGGAAGAAATACCAAGCACGGGCCCCTTCATATAAATTTCCAATATGAGCTAATTGCGGGTTAGGGTTGCCAACATAAAGCTGGTCGTACCCAAATTGTCGAGCGAAGCGCGAAGGAATATAAGGCTCAATTATGCATCTCTCGCCTAATCGAAGGACTAAGTAGCCCACTCGGATAGCAAGAAGCCATTGGAAAGTTCCCATGTTTAAGAGTGAGGACCCCTCAAAAACCACATCACCAAACTTCGGGCCTTCTTCTTCAGCCCCGTCGAAATAAGGGCGGCAGCAAAAAAGATCATAGTTGTTTTCCAGAGATAAGAGTTGTCTGGCCCGGACTATATACACAGTCGTCCATGTGGCCGACTCAAGCCTCTGGATGAAAGGAACAGAAGTTTCATTGTCATGCACGATCCCTGTCATTAACGAGGGACAATGCAGCACGAACCAAGCCACTAGATAAGTATAGGGCATGGGAACACGGGGTTGAAAAGTCTTCCAGACTTTCCTCCCGGCAATATTCATCTCTTTGATATCAAGGAGTTCTGAGGTCAAATCTCGTAAGCCTCTCTGCAGGCAGCCCGTCATTGCAGGGAGAAGACTTAGTGGTTTCCCATAAGTTAAGAGGACAGTGGGATAAACTACCTCAACCAAGATTGATTCTGTCGGTCTCGACGGCACAACGCACCGTTTTAACCATAACATCAAGAAACCAGCAAAGAGTGCCATGTCAGAAATGGGAGTAGCGGCTTGATGATGAAAGCTCTCAAACTCACTGCCAGCTTCGAACCCATCTTCTAAATGTTGATTCTTATAAACAGCCTGAGTAGCTTTGATGCGGGCTTTAATACTCCCAGCGGAGTTGACAGCAAGACGGGTCACCTTAGAGTCTTTCTGACCCAAGTTCTGAAATAAGTAATCCGCCCAAGCGGTATGCATAAGGCCACTCCCGCGCGTTCCGGCAACTTGAGCGCAGATATGGAAATGACACATTAATTCCCAAAAAGTGTCATAAATTTCCGGATGAGCAGTCTTTAAAATGGATAGTTCCTCAGTAGTGGGGACAAATTCTTCATATGGCGTTTGGCCAAAAGATAGTCCCGATATCGCATGCATCTCGTGGAGAGCAAATCCCAACTCCCCAACAGGTGTGATGAAAGTGCAGCTATCCGGATTGTACCGCTCCAGCATAGCATAGAAGCAAGGATAGTTCTGAACAATCCCGCGTCTCGTAGCCTGTACTGATATCGTAAGGCCAGACTGAGTAAGAGGCTCCTTGAGTTCCTCTAAGACAAAATCCACCATCCTAGTCCACCAGCCGTCCTCTCCAGAGAACAACCAGCCTGGAGAACGAAAAGCTTGTGCAGGGAATTCCCCGCGAGAAGCAAGAAACTGGCGTATGAACATGTTCGCTGGAAGAGGCGCTTCCCGACTAAGTTCTTTCTTCTCAAATCTACCGGGTCTCAAACCTTTGAGCTGCCTGCCAATTTGAACACGAGAAGATCGACCAGACCCAAACGATACATTCTCCTTCTCTTTGACAAGTTCGAAGGCCAGACCCCTACGACCACCAACACTCAGGAAGTAGGAAAGTGGGTACATTCTCTTCATACTAGGAAGGAACAGTAATCGATCATCGACTCTTCGTAACATCCGGGAGTCCTCTACACACTCAACTTGCCCATCGGCGGATATATGGTCTCCGAACAAAAATGATGGTTTGACGAATTGATCCAAACCCGCAGGAGTTTCCAGATCCACATTGGTGATCAGAGCTCTAAGAGTGGAACTCCCAGCAAACCTAATCAAATGTGCCCGCTCCAAGCTTGGGAAAGTGCACAAAGGAATTTCTCTGCAAAGACCAAAAGCTTTCCCCACTTCTGGATCATCAGTGTAGTTGAAATGCTGCTCCGGTAGAAGTGGCATATTGGGAAAAAGCACTGTAAAATCAGAAGCAAGGGTTAGTAGCAGAAATAAATTGCTAATACGAAAGACAAATTCCACGTGTCAAGAGTTAAATACAAGGGACAACCCTTGTAACAACATTTGAACGTAGACATTTGAACGCTGAGATCAAACCCTGCGTTATCAACATTTGAACGCAGAGGTTGAGCCTTGCGTTATAATATTTAAACGCAGAGGTCAAGACCCGCGTTCAAACTTCATATCCGAACATAAGAGTCTTAACTCTATGTTTCCTTAAATGCAGCCTTAAGTCTGCGTTTTCTTTTTTTTAACGCAGAACCCCAACTCTGCGTTCCCAATTTTAATATAGAGACTGGGCTCTATGTTTCTTAAACGCAGAAGTTTAAGTCTGCGTTTCCAATTTATAACACAGAGCCGTAACTCTGCGTTTCTGATGAAAAAATGAGTCATCTTCCTCGTTGATGAGAACCCATCTAGGGTTTACAAAGAATTTGTCGAAACGAGTTGCCATGGCCGTCACCTACCACAGCAACGGGGTCCGTGTGACAGCGACAACAACGCCGAAGCGCTCATCAGAGCAGCGGCATCACCGGTGTGTTCAGCCGGCGACGCTTCCGGAGCAGCCTTAGCGGCCTTCTTAGAGCCCGAGCTCATCCTCCTAGGCGCCATGAGTGAAGCTGATCGGAGAAGACGGAGTTCGTCGGAGAATCGATCGAAATTAAAACGAGAAATCTCGTTCTTGGAACTAAGCAAGGCAAAAGAGTCAAATGACTCTTGATGTGACCTTACAAGGCCTATTTATAACAGCCGTCGGGCTGTTCAATCGGCTCGGGACTCTAAGAAAGAATCCCAACCGAATCTAAAACGTGATTTTTCACGTTAACAGATAAAGTCGGTTAGACTTTAACGCAGAATTCACCTCTGCGTTCAATTTCTTCTTTTAACGCCAAGTCTAGACCTGCGTTGTAATGGTTCTTAACTTTGTGTTTCGAACCTCTAACGCAAGAGTCGCTATTTGCGTTGCGATTGTCCTAAGCAAAAGATCCACCTTTGTATTGGCAAATCATGATACTTACTTCTTAAGTTCATGACCCCTTTTGACGAGGCATTGTTAAATCTCTGTATTTCCTCAGCAGAATTTAAATCCCCGTCAGGTTAATATTACACCTCAGACGAATGTCATCCCCATAGAGTTTGAATTTAGCTTACATCACCGTAACGATAATTCCTCTATTAAAATCCACTTATCAATTCTCATCAAGAGAGTGATAAGTCTCCAAATCATACAAATCATGATTAATTTACTAACTCTTCTCAATGGAGTAGTAAATATCTAATTTATCGGCTCTACTTCATAGAGTGATAAAATTCTCAAAATCTTGTTCAAACCACAAGTATTGCAGATCATCACTCCGATGATAAATCACTTAGCAAGTTTCCCCTGCGAGATGCTAAGTCCCCCCAAAAAGGGTCCAAAGCACAGCAATATTCTTCTTGTCACGTTAACACTACACATCTGACAAAAATTCGCTTATCGACTCTCTTCAATAGAGCGATAAGTCCTCAAAATTGCTTCT
>BQKN01066281.1:130132-164733 GCA_022839385.1 Asparagus kiusianus
AATTAGCCATCAGAGGTAGGTTATCTTTACTCTCCGCCATGATTGCTGACCTCCACAGCGGTTTGCGTAACTTGGCTAACACCTTTACAAAAGTGGATGCTGAGCCTTCGACTAAGATTCCTCTATCGAGAGTTGAGTTGCCATACACATATTTAATGGCGTGGCTGGTCCTCCACCGAACAGATATGATGTCAGCACCTGACGTGTCTGATCTAGAAATTCCTTTGCTACAGCTTTTGGAGGGATATAAATGGATGAATCCCTCTCGACAATGGCCTAACCGTGTGAGGCAGTTTAAGAATGTCAAGTGCTGGGAATTTTATAAATGCTTCCCTCGATTTTCTGGTGCTTATAATAACACGCTCATTGATGAGGAAATGCCTGGGGCCAACAAGACTTCTCTTGACATGGGCAGTTTCCATTGGCTCATGAACATTCGACCAGGTTACAATGTTTTTCGATCGAGGAACCTATACAGGATCGAGCCCTATTTTCCTTGCCGATTTACGTGACAATTCGGTTACGATCAATTATATGTCGGGAATCCCAATAAATGGTTAATTACTTGCGGAGGCCTTATCGATGGAGTACGAGTTTGGTTCTGGAATGTTGCTGGCTGTACCAAAGCTCGATTTAGTTTGCCCGTCACTGAGCCTGATCTTCACTTAACTTTCCTCTACTGTCGGTGGATTCTAGCCGCCAACACGTCCGTTACCAAGAAAAGAATTTCTGAATTAGAAACGGAGGCTGTGGTCCGCAGAGTTATACCTTCAAGGAAGGGAAAGGAAAAATGCAACATCTTCCCGCAAAGAAAAGCAAATAGCTGATTCCGAGGAGAGTGATGACTTTGAAACTTCTAGCGAGGAGGATGAGACCCGAGGTGGAGCAGAGGCTAACATTCCTCTTTCTCCTGTGGCCCACAGAACTCGTCGGGCTTCTTCACCTCAATCCCCAGCTGTTCCTTCAAAAGGTATACAACTGAAGGAGAAGAACACTCCCTTATCGTCCTCTAATAAGATGACTTTTAGATGGCCTGCGCGGGAGGAAGAAGCAGAAGAAGAGGAAGAAGACGTTGCCCCGCTTCTTAGCAGGAAGAGATCTCGGTCTCCTGCTCCTTCTGAGGTTCAACCTCACCCTGCTCAAGGAACCGAACTGCGTACTAAATTTCGCCATGAAAGCTCTAAAGTTCTCAGGGATATTCGCTCACCAAAGAGAATTAAGAAGACTGTCCATCGACAACGCCACCTTCCTCCTTTATTCGAAGAAGAACTCCCTCAAAACCTTCCGGTTGACGAGAGAGGTAAACTCTCTCTCTATTGTCTCTTTTTCATCATCTTATCTTTTAAATCTAGAATTTTATTTATTCTTTTTGTTATTGTAGTTGAGCTAGAAGAGGAAGGAGAAATCATACCCGAGCCTTCTTCTCCGGGTTTAATGGATGTTGATGAATCCAGCTTCACTCAACAAGTACACAGAGCAATGAGTGAAGAACTCGTCAGCATGGGCACCACCGTTCCTCCAGTTGTTGCACCGACCTCACCAACCATTGAGACAGGTACATGTGCTTCATTGTTTGGAGGATACTTTTGGAAAATAAATGAATCGGAACGTGTTCCTCTTCTACTAACTTGTGCGTTTTATCTTCTTTTAGTTAAACTAAAGGAGGTGAGTGCGAGTAGTAGCGCCGCTGACCCCACAACTATTATCGAAGGTAACCTTAGTCTTGCTTGCTTTGATCCCCTCATACATCTTGCATATGTAATGAGGGAACCTTCTGCTTAATAGACATCCCTGCCAATGAGCCGAGAGATCAAGAACTTACCCATGATATGGGTATTAGAGATTTCAACGAACATGATTTCAATCTTGATATTTCCGAAGATGAACACCAGCGCATCTTCGATATACTGTCAGCTCCGAATCCGACCGCTACTGCAGGACCAACTACTAGAGTCGATTCAGCTGAAGTAGGCGCATCAGAAGGTACGTACTTTCGGATTCAAGTCCTCAATGAAGTTTTTTTTATTTCTTATTTTTTGATGACTAAAATAAGAATTTTAGACGTAGGACCAACGAATGAAGTTGATGCATCTACTGTCATTGGTGAATGCGATCAACCTAAAGGCTTGGGTTTCCTGCTTTTGACGGGTCCCCCAGCTGAAGTTGAACCGCCAGTTACTGTTCCCTCGACTTCTGACACTATCGAGACTGAACCTGCTGTGACTTCGGATCCGTCACCGGCTGTTCATGAAGTTGGAGGTTCGATGGCTACTGCAGAAGAACAACTTACTGCCCCTTCCATTCAACTTGGTATGTTTCGTCTTTGATGTGCGTTGTAGTTGGATTCATACTTGTAGAACGTTTATTCATCTTTTTCTTATTTATAGAACTCGTTCCTCAAGGATTCATAGATCTGGATCCAAAGCCATTGGGGGCTTCAAGTGAACAACCGTCTGATATAGTAGATCAACAAACGAGTGTTATTTCTGAGCAAATCCCAGTTATTGTAGAGCCTGTTGTAGTCTCGCTAAGCCAAGATAACTCAGTTATTAAGTTCTCTAATGAACGTAACATGTTTCCGTTCGTTGCTACGCGGGTTTGTATATCTTACATCCATTTCATCTGTTCACTTTGTAGCTCCTTCTTTATCATTGTCCGATCGTATTCAAGCTTTATTGGCAAATGAAGATCCGGACAAGGCTGTCCTTTACGCTGACGTTCAAAGTTTGGTCACCTTCATAAATATCATGGTTGATCGGATTCTTCTCAAAGGCTCACCTTTCGAGCATTTTAGAAAATCTCTCGATCGCTATGTATCAGGCATTAAAGACTACGGATACTCTGAACTATCCGATTCGATTGAAGCTTACTTGGCCGACCTTAAGCAACACATTGAAAATTTTCAAAATCTTCGTGTTAATGGCGCGCCTTCTTACATTGCTTCTCAAATTGATCTGAAATTGTAGGCATGGCGTGATTCTCAGAAGTCCGCTGAATCTGAACTTCAGAGGTTGAAAATCCGCATTGATCAACTCAGGGAGGGCGTTGCTAAAAAGACGCAGATTAAGGCAGATCTGTATCGTGATTTAGAATCGAATCAAGCAGAGATAGCCCGGCTGGAAGAGCAACTCGCCAAAGCTAGGGATGCTCGTGAAGTGTTGGAGTCCGATCTGGCGGAGGTGACTCAGGTTGAGGTGAATCTATTCCGGCAGCTGAATCTTCAAGAGAAGATTTTTGCTGACAAAGAACAAGAGGTCGCTAGAATTCAAAGCATCGATGAAGAAAACTTTAAAGCTAACTTGATCCCCGAGCTTGAGTTAGCTTATGTGACAGAGCTCTCTCGATTAGAGGATCAAGTCCGTCATTATAAACTATTGTAATTTGAAAGCATATATTTTTCATAGCTCTGTTTGAACTCTTTTGATAAATATAGTGAACTCTTTTTGCTCATTGAGATTTTATTATGATTATTCACTTTTGTCTGGATTAAATAACCATAATATTTATAGGATTTTTGGTAAATCCTCAGTCATTAACGGATTTGATATGCCTTTACCGACTACCGTTTGAATCGGGCTAGTATGTGGATTATCTAGATCCATTCCACATATAACGTTGTGCTAAAAGAATTAAACTCTTTTAGACTTTAAACTACAATGTTGAATATATAGGCTACATATGTTAGATATATGCTTATCTCTAATAAGTGATAGAGATAACATCCCCCATGCGTGAATGATATGGATTTTAAAATGTAAGTAGGCTACATTTTCTATATATGAAAATGAACCCAAATTTGTGAAGAAAAAGAATTGCATATTCTATCTCTCAATCTCTTGTTTGTTGGTAGAGATAAACCCAGAATCGGAAAGGAATAATTTCATAATCCGTCTCCTAGTCTCTTGTTTGTTGGTAGAGATAAACCCGAAATCGGAGAGGAAGAATTTTATATTCTATCTCCTGGTCTCTTGTTTGTTGGTAGAGATAAACCCGAAATCGGAGAGGAAGAATTTTATATTCTATCTCCTGGTGCAAAGGAAACTCGAAGTGGGATCTCCACTTAGAGAATCCGGATTGGTTTGAATGATCCTAACTGTCATAAGGTTTGATTATCCAATTCAAAAGTGGACCTTTCGTTCGTAAACTGAATCAAAAGGAGATTTTGGTTGTGGTCCTAACTGTAATAAGGTTTGACCAAGTGGGAGTTCTGAGGTGATCCTAACCGTTCAAAGGTTTGATCATTCAATTTGTGGACCTCTCGTTCATGGAACGAATCGAGAGGGGATTTTGGTTGTGGTCCTAACTGTAGGAAGGTTTGACCAAAATAGGGATTTAAGATGATCCTAATTATTCAAAGGTTTGATCATTCAATTTGTGGACCTCTCGTTTATGGAACGAATCGAGAGGGGATTTTGGTTGTGGTCCTAACTGTAGTAAGGTTTGACCAAGAGAGGAATAGGAGTAGGGTACAAACAACAATGAGTTTGTTGATTTGCACAAACTACTCGGTGAGAAATTTTGATTTCAAACACAAGAATTCAACACGAAATAACTTGTCGACTGATACAGACCGATGACCATTGGTCGATCTGATCGGTGGGGGTTTCATGGTGTGGGGTTACGAATCATCGAGTTTCCCCTTCCATGAAACCATTACGGGGTTTTGTGAGGAAAGACTAACTGTCATTGAATCTCATCTCAACAAAAGTAGTAAAAGAACCTTAATCATTCTATAACAATTTAGAATAGATTATTCACATGATTAGTTTCCATTCAGTATAATCAACTGATATCGGGTTATCCTAAAACATCCTATACAGGATTCTCTAGGAACTTCCCGTTTTACATAGGTTATCCTGAACGTATTACGGATAATACTTTTTTAGAAACTTCCCATTTATTGGCATCATTAATTTGTTATCATCCTGGGTAATCAGGCGATATGCACCGTTTGAATAGACTGTTTCTATTACAAACGGTCCTTCCCATTTAGGTTGGAATTTTCCTTTCTTCTTAGAATTAAGAATCATAGGTCTTCGAACAGCAAGAACCGGATCTCCTTTTTTAAAACTTCGTCGTCGGACCCTTTTATCAAAAGCCCGGGAAATTCTAGCTTGATAAAACTCGATCTGCTGCTGAGCTTCCAAGTGCTTTTTATCTAACATCTCCAATTCCTTGAGACGTTTCTGATGATGTTCTTCCGTCTTCATTTCCGTTGCGAGAGCGATACGGAGGGAAGGGATTTGTATTTTCAATGGAAGGACGGCTTCACACCCATATGTTAAGGCATACGGGGTTATTCCGGTTGGCGTACGAACAGTTGTACGATAAGCCCACAGGGCCTCGCCGAGTTTGTCGTCCCAATCTCGTTTATTGGTTTTCACCAATTTTGCCAGAATCTTGATGATAGTATTGTTAAAAGCTTCGGCCAATCCGTTAGTTGTGGGATTATAAGCTGTTGAAGAAACATCTTTAATCCCGAATTTGCCGCAGAATTTGATAAATGCGTTGCTAACGAATTGAGGACAATTATCGTGCACTATTTGCCTTGGAACACCATACCGATATATGATATGGTGTTTAATAAATTTGATAACATCACTTGTCTTTACCTCTTTAAGTGGAACTGCTTCTGCCCATTTCGAGAAGTAATCGGTGATTGCTAGAATGAAACGGTCCCCTTTAGCCGAAGGCGGGAAAATAGGACCTACTATATCCATTCCCCAAGTTTCGAATGGCCATGATGTCGCCGATGGATGTAAATATTCAGGAGGCCGGTGCATATAATTTGCATGTAACTAACATACTACACATCGTCGGGCGTATTCAACTACATCCTTTACCATAGTTGGCCAGTAATATTCGATTCTCCTAAGTCGATCGCAGAGTTTAGGACCGGGCTGATGTGCTTCGCATATCCCATCATGCGCCTCTTTGAGTGCTTGTTCCGCTTCTTTACCGGATAGACAACGGCGTAATAGACCATCGTACGATCGTCGATACAGCATTTGTGCTGCAGCGTTGTAGTAAAATCTCAGCGCTCTTCGCTGAATCGATTCCCTTTCTCTTACATCTTCAGGAAATATACCATGTAGGACGTAGTCGATAATAGGAAAACGCCAATCTCGAACTTCGGGTTCAACTCCTATTGGGTATGCTTCTTTAGCGCTTGAATCGTAGATTGGAACAATAAGCTGGTGAGTCCTCACTGTAATTAATTGCTCTGTTTCGGGAGGTTGAGCCAAGGATACGGGCAATGCCGCCAATGCGTCCGCATATGCGTTTTGGAGACGTGGAACGTACTCGATGAAAAATCATTCAAACGAGCTTGCCATCTCGATTTCTGACTTCATACTCTCCTCGTATCTGATTAACTACCAGTTGAGAATCCCCAAAAACTTCAAGGTATTCGACCCTCAGCTCTTTGGCAAAATTGAGTCCAATTATCAATGCATTATACTCGGCCACATTATTAGAGCATGGTTTGGTCAATGAGTATGCCCTAGGTAAGACATGCTTATCCGGAGAAACTAAAACGACCCCCACTCCTGAGGAGATTTTAGAATATCCGGGCGCGCTCGCCACGTTGGTTGCACGGGAAGCCCCCTCGAAGTATAACTGCCACACTTGATGATGTGAGATGGTATTAGCTTCGTGAGTTTCATCTGACAGATCGTCGTACAATTCAACCACATCCTTTGTAGGGTTTTCCGCCAGAAGATCGCAAATAGCTCGTCCTTTAATTGATTTTTGTTGCTTGAAGTACAAGTCATATTACGATAAGAGTAAAGCCCATCTGGCTAAATGCCAATTCATGGAGGCCGGCTGGGTCATGAATACCCGGATTGGGTTTATGTTGGAAATGACATAAATTGTCTGACCAACTAAATAATGTCTCATTTTCTGAATTGCAAATACCAAGGCAAGGCATTCATTCTCGATCATTGGATAGCGAGATTCAGCTCCTACCAGTGTGCGACTCAAATAATATACCGCTTGTTCGTGACCGTTATCGTCGTCTTGTGCAAGTAATGCACTTAACGAATGGCTCGTCGCTTTGACATAAATCAAAAACGGTCTTCCCGATTTCAGTGCAATGAGAATAGGTGGATTCGCTAGATAGGTTTTAATATCTTCGAATGCCTTCTGACATGCTTCATCCCAAATGAACGACACGCCCTTTTTTGTGAGTTTAGAGAACGACTGACATTTTCCGGATATGTTTGATATAAACCGACGGATATATGCCAATCGACCTTGCAATCCTCTGAGTTCTTTAAGATTTCTCGGAGGTTACAGTTCATGTATCGTCTTCACCTTATCAGGATCAATATGAATACCTTTTGTGGTGACGACGAATCCAAGAAATTTACCGCTCGACATTCCGAGGAAGGATTTAGTCGGGTTTATTTTTAGCTGATGACTCCTCATAAGATCGAACATCGTCTTCAAATATTTAATGTGGTCGTTTTTATCACGGCTCTTAACGACCAGGTCATCAACATAGCATTCGACGGTCTTCCGAAGGTGTTCTTGAAAGATTTCGTCATTGCTCGTTGGTACGTAGCACCGGCGTTCTTCAACCCGAATGGCATAACAGTATAACAAAAGACACCCAGGGGTGTTCTAAATGCTGTATGCTTTTCATCGTCCGGATGCATCTTGATCTGATTATACTCTAAAAATCCATTCATAAACGACATTCTCTCAAACCCGCACGTATTGTCAATGATGACGTCTGTAATGGGTAAAGGAAAATCGTCTTTAGGACAGGCGGTATTCAGATCTCTGAAGTCAATACAAATTCTGATTTTTTCATTCTTTTTAAGGACTGGAACGATATTGGCCAGCCAATCAGGGTGTTGTTCTTCTCTGACAAAACCTGAATCGATTAATTTTTTGACTTCAGCTTCTATTGCCTCCATAATTTGCGGACGAAACCGTCTTTGTTGTTGCTTAACAGGTTTAGCATCCGATTTTATATTAAGGCTGTGCATTGCTACGTTTGGGTCGAGTCCCGGCATATCTTTGTAGTTCCAGGCGAAAACGTCGATATACTCTCTAACGAGGGCATTTAATTCCTCTTTTTCATCTAGTGGAAGATCACCGCTGATAAATATAGGTTTCGGATTAGCTTCGTCACCCATATTAACTTGGACTACTTTATCTTCAGTTGGAGGTTCTCTTTGCTCAAATCGATCGCCATATTGGATATTCATGTAATGCATCCATGGATCTTCCCAAATAGGCAACTGATCGTCTTCTTCGGTTGTGGAAGGATCAACTGTCGTCATGTTCGACATTAGGGCTTTGAATCTCTCTCCAATGCTCACGTCCGAGTCCCAGATTGAAGTATCGGATGAATGCCCACTCTCATTTCTTAGTTGGCTAATGATCTGCTGGCAATATTCGTCATCAGATGACGAAGCATAACCTAGACCTCTTTTATGACTGTAATAATTATCCGGTTTTCCTTTTGGTACGTTGGTAGGACGGGGTGGAACCCTTACAACTTGACCAAAATGAAGACCTTCACCGAGCGAGAGGTCGTAACCTTGCCTCCTCATGTAACCATTTGCTTGTGAACTATACCGAGAGAAATGTCGCCCAGGCTCTTCATCATCTGAGTTGGTGTCCAAGAAAAGATCAGGAGTTGGGGATGGATCCCCTTTTCCAAAGATTATTATTTTTTCACCCCCTGTCTTTGCGGGTAGGATCACAGTTGTTCCGACTGAATCTTGCAGATATTTCGTCATCGTGCAAGACGAGCGAAGTGACATGTGTAGACTAGGATCTTCATACAATTCCTGCATTACATCATTGAGACAATGCGAGTACTCTAAATTATCCTTTATTATTTCATCGGCAAATTGCCAGTTACAACTTTCATCCGACGATTCACCACCGTCAAGATCGATTACAAGAGGTTCAATGTCATTCAGTACAAGACATTCACTATAATCGAACCCGGTTTTGGTATCAGCTTCTTCTCCGCTGTCCGTATCATGGGTCGATGGTTCAGTATCGGATTCAGCACCGTAAAGAAGAGAGTCAGTAAAATAATTTTTTAACCCTTTAAACGGTTGCTTATCCGTGATCACCGTCTTAACTTCATCGTTAGTGTCTACATATTTCAGACACTGATGGAGTGTGGAGGGAACTATAAGATTTCTGTGGATCCATGGGCGACCCAACAGTAAGTTATAGGAAGTTTCAGCATCAATCACATAGCAAGTAACCTCCGACTTTAAATCTCCAAGTTGACACTTCACTCGGATTTTCCCCAACGGTCTTGACCCGCTAGTATTAAATTCATAAATGACAGTTCCCGTGGAGGCTAATTTGCTGGCGAGGATTCCGAGGTGGTACATCAACCGAAGTGACATGATGCTAACAGCGGAACCCGGATCGACTTGAATCCGGTTGACAACGCTCAAACCAATATATCCGGTAAAATATAACAGTCTATCATACTTCGAATTCCTGACTTGCATATCTTCTTTGGTGAAAGCAATGTAAGAAAATTTGGTGGCTGCCAGATTACAATGCTGAACTGATGACTCTGGCTCTTCAGGAGTTGGCTTAATCTGAGTAAGGAATACCTCAGAATCAGATAAGGCTTCTTGTAAAGCTTCTCTGGTATCTTTCGAGAGGCGTAAGCGTGATCCTTGCTGGGATATTAGCCAACTGAGTCATGACATCGAAGCGGTACGGGGTATTCGAGCTTTCCGGTTTATCTCGTCCAATTGGTAGGTTGAAACGAGACTGCTTCGGAATTTGAACCTCTTTATGTTGGGGTTCTTTTTCTTTCTGTTTAGATGGTTGTTGATGTTTTCCAGCAGCCACAGGAGGAGTTGCAACTACCCCCAGTTCTGTAAGGGTTTTAGCGTTTGGGTTAGAGGTTTCAGGATACTTATAATGGTATTCGTTCCCACCCCTTGTAGCCAAAGACTCTTGCTCTTCCTCAGAAAACGGTAAAGCTGGCATTTTTTCATCATTCTTCTCAGGAATTGCCGAAGCTTCGTAACAAGACTTCTCTTTTCCCTTGCCTTTTGACTTCTTCTTCGACGTGGATGTCGTCCACTGTTCATCCTCAAGCAAATCCGGATGAACCCAAAGGATTTCACCATTGGGGGTTGTGTGTGACATAAGTCCTTTTTGGCGCTGTCCATGAGGGTCATCGTTGATGGTTTGCATCTTAACCTTCGATACTGGCTCGGCTTGAAACCAGGACAAAGGAACCGATCCGAAGCTACTAGAGACCGCGTTTGCGCCTACTTTCTTCTCCTTTGGTTTCGGCGTTACGATGTCAACATCAATTAAGGTTTGTATTTTGTCTTTCAAGACATAACACGCCTTAGTAGGATGGTGGACCCTTCTGTGATATGCGCAGTATTTCGGATCATTAGTTTTCTTCGCTTCCTCTTAGTTTGTGACCGGTGGAAGCTTGATCTTGTTATTGTCTAGCAGATATTTGAAGATGACACTTCATCATCTTTAAACGAATACTCTTTCGGGAATCTGGGCTCTGAAGTCTTAGGTTGCCTTTGAGTCTGTTGATTCTGGTTCGGTGTTAATTGGAAGGATGACTGCTGCGGTTGTTGTGGCTGTTGTGATGTTTGATGCGCATCAACTGCAGCCCCAGACCCTCTTCCTCTGCCTCGAGAGTTAAAATTTTGCTTTTAAGGATTGTCTTGTGGCAGTCCTCTCTCTAACTTCTTCCTCTTGAGAAAGCGTTCAGCTTGTTCACCTCTCACTTTCAACTCTTTCCAAGTCTTAGAGGACACCACCCCCATTACCTCTAGCACATCCAGAGACAGGTTATTATGACATGTCTGTAGGATGAATTCCTCTGTAAGTGGATCTCGTCAGTTTACCGTTTTGTTCCGGAATCGTTTGACAAAAACGTCAACCGACTCCCTATTCTTCTGCTTCTCGTCCAACAAAGTGCCAATAGAGACCTCCGTGTCGTCGTCAAAGAAATTGGTGATGAATAATCCTTCCATATCCTCCCAGCTAGTAATACTCCCAGGTTTAAGGTGTCGGTACCAATCGAAGGCAGGCCCGCAGAGGGTTCCTACGAATGACCGGACCATCAAGGCTTCGTTTCCGTATATTACGCCAAGATGTGACTTGAAATAGATCAAGTACTGAGTTGGTTAACCCCTGCCATCAAAAAGAGTAAAGTTAATCAAATTAAATTTTGGGGGGTAAGGAATCAGATCCCACTCCCTAGGGTATGGGTATGGAATGCCCGTTTTCTTCACTTATTGGGCCGTCATCAGAGCGTTGACTTTGCTCTCGAGATCTTGCATCTTCTTGTCTTCTTCCTCACCCTCCTTCAAATAGATTTGAGGAGGTTGAGTAGCTGACTTGGCCGGAGCGCTTCCAGAATTGTCCTTATCCAGAGGGTGATCAGCGAAAATGGTCTCGTCTTCTTCATTATCCACCTCGGTTATACGTACAGGTAGAATGTTATGCTGACTGGATTCTACCGTTTGGCTCTACTCCGGTTGGTGTTGTTGAACTTGCAAATCTCGCATCTGCTGCATCGTCAACTCCATCTCAGTTTTGATCTCAGCTCTAATTTCTTCGCGTTGTTTAGCTAACGCTTCCTGTAGTATCTGAGCCAGCTGATCCGGTGTGATTGTGAATGATTCTCTGACTCGCCCCACACTGGATGTGGTATCGTCTGAAGCAACGACAGAACATGTATCTGACAATTCCTCATCTGAAGATAGTCCTTCGTGCATTCTTTTGTAGTCTCGACGTCGGTTGGCCCTTCGTTGCAACCGCGACATTCTTTGAGAGAGACCCCGCTCAACTCTCCCTTCTGGAGAGAAATCAGGGTCAGGGTTGATTAATTGTTGCTTTCCTCTGCCGGTCATGTTAATAGTGACCTCAGGGAATTCATCTTGCCGCATTACAGGTTTCTTCTTGTTGAAACGTCTCATTTTGGGTTTTGACGCTTCAGTAGAAAGTCTTTGAAATACGGATACTCGTGTTGATTTATTTTTGGAGCAACCGCATTCTGTCAGTACTGCCTTAATGAGTCTCTCGCATGCGTAATGAGACTCATCTTCTCGGACAATTCTCTTTCTTGAATTATTATTTTGATAGTACAGTTCATCATTACTATGATTTGAGCAACCTATCTTTGGTTTGTGAACCTTGTTAACATGCACAGGACGACTAGCCGTCGCCTCTGGGTGATCCAAGGTTAAAATTTTAAATACACCCTCATGCGGGTGTGGAGTCTTCATAGGTCCTAAACGAAAGTGAACTGGTATTCTCTCGTTTCGGACTGGTGCAATTCTGACAGGAGGGTGTTTACGACCCCCTGCATAAGAAACCACTAAGGGTTTACTTGCTGGATCTGGGTGTTCTTTGACTGGGGTTTTGCCTCGATCGTCAACCGAAGGACCGAGGCGATCCGCCATTGTGATCTTAAATTTGGATAAGTCTGGGCTAACCCAGGGTTTCACTGGTGATGCATTAGACGCTGTTGTAGTAGAAGGGCCAGGATCGGGCGTCGATGGAACTGAAGATGTGGTTTTGCGACGGAGATGAACATCACTGCCGAATGAATTGCCGCGGCAGTCATGACTGTCGCGGTTGAGCAAAGTGCCACGGCAGCCATGACTGCTGCGGTCGTATAAAGTACCACGGCAGTATGGGCTGCCGCGGTTGGAGATTGCATCCCCCTGTAACTTTTGGGCACCTTCGGTTTTAGGAATCCAAATTTTGCAGTTCTTTGGTGGCTTTTCAGACACCATTTCCTTCTTATTTCTCTGAGCTTGTTGACGAAGTGCACGAGCGGCCTTCACTTAACGTTTTTGTATACGTTCTTTAAGGGTCGAACGAACCCTTTTGACAAGAGTCCATTCCTCCGTCGTAAGCCGTGCAGAAATATGATTATTTTGCCGTTGAGGCAACTGAACTATTTTTTGCTTCCTCGACTTTAGGTCCGCATAGTAATGGACCCTGTCGGTTTGTTGTAAGGCCTTGGCCAATTGACGAGCACGACGCTGGCGCTGTCTCTGACGAGCCCTCTTCGTCAGCACCGGTGAGCCATTCATCAACGACTCCTTAATGGGTGCGGAATCATTTGGAGCAGGGATGTTGCAGGCAGATTCCTTAGCAACTATCGGGCAAGAACCTTCACCTACGGCCTTCATAGGCATTGCAGACTCGAAAACTTTCTTGGGAGAGGAAATCTTCCAGCACTTGCGAGACGAGGAAGATTTTGAGGATGAGGATGACAGATACTCCTCGAATTTTGCTTGATCGAATTCATATTCGATCTCTTCACTGACAATGATCTTGATCGGCTGCGACACTGCGGCCTCGGCAGCGAGGTCGCTGGCTCCCACTGTGGTCGCCGGTTTGTTTTCAGCGAAAGTCGTTTCCATTGTAGATTCCATTAAACTTCCATCGTTTACAGAAGGTTACAATGAAAAATAAACAAAATTATAACTTTCGAGAAAATAACACAGAAATTGTTTATTGAGTTCTGTTTTGTGGGACTTTGCCTGTGCTGGGAGTGCTTTGGCTCGTGGACCACCGATTCACAGATCGTGAGGTTGTTTAGAGATCTTTCCTTCGTTTATCGAAGTAGGGATTTGAAGCGAATATCTTATCGATGTAAGATGTTCACTCTTCCAAAGATCAAGTCTGAGCTTAGATCTCTAGGAATCACCAAACACTGTTTATGAAGGGTGAAAATTCTCTCTTTCTTCCTCAAAATCACCAAAAGCTTAAGCCTTTTCTGCTCCAATTTGCTCTCTGTCCTTTATTTCGTGTCTAGGGAGGTATTTATAGGGATAGGAGTGCACAATAGTAGAAATGGGGGCGAAATAACTGACCAAATAACTGCTCTTTGACCGCGTCAGTCAACACTGTCGCGGCTATTGGCGCGGCAGTGTGGACTGCCGCGGCCAAAGGGACAGTTACAACCACATTTCATCGTGTTTGACACTGTTTCCCCACGACCTTTAACTACCTTTTTCGTGGTCTAACTGCTTTTCCACGTCAGCACACGTTCTATTTCTGATATGCTGTCACGTGGACTTCAAAAAATCATCGTATAACTGCTTGGTAACTGCTGTGGCACCCCTATAACTTGCGCGCCACCATAGACTGCCGCGCCTTAGGCGCGTCACCATGAGCTGCCGCGCCTAAGGCGCGCCACCCTGGGCTGCCGCGCCTAAGGTGCGTCACCCTGGGTTGCTTGTTGGTGTATTTATCGTTGTATACACACTGTTATTTTCTCATCATTGAGTTGTATTTGGATATCTATGAGCATTTTTTGACGCCTACACCTAAGGCCCACCCGAATACCAGCTCATATATATATCAACTTTGATTTTTTTAGGACAGTGCAAGGAGTTATTTTGTGGCTGGGAAAAGCAATTGAGGGTGCAAGCCGGCGCAGGAGCTTTGGGAATTCGGCTGTGAATTTTTTTTCAGAGTCGGCCTTTTTTGTTTCTTCATTGACAGCGCGCAAGTAGAGAAGCACGGAGGTTTGTTGTTTGAGCGGTTGTAGAGAAAAAGGAGCTTTTGTTTTGCTGTGTTGAGAGAGATATTTGTGTGAGAGGTTTGAGAGTTTGTGTGAGGGTTTAGATCGAGAGTGATTGTAAATCGTAATTGTATTCTCTCCCTCTAATAGTAGATCTCCCCCTTCCTTGCCCCGTGGACGTAGGTAATTTGCCGAACCACGTAAAATTGGTTGTATCGCTTTTGTGTGATTTGTAATAGCCTTTTAGGATCAATCGACAGGTCAGTCCTAGAACTGATGAGAGTAAGAGCCAATATCCCACTTTGTTGAGATATTCGCTTCAGATTCTTGTTTCCTTGGTGAGACGGGAATTATTATTGCGATCTGACTCTCTTGTTATGCTGCCGAAATGCTGCCAAAATTTCCGCTGCGCGCAATAGACCCGACCCATGACCCGCCTAGGAGCGGGTCGGGTCGGGTCCGACCCGCAGCCAACGGGTCGGACCATGAGTTTTTTTAACTTTTTTTTAATTTTTTTATTTTTAATTACTAAACTATATTAACTTTGCATTAGTATCAATTAGATTATATTTAAATTATTTTTTTCTATTTTATTATTTATTTATAATGATATATACACACAAATTGTACAAAGATGAACATCACATAGAAAAACATCACAAATACAAAGATATGCATAATTCGGATTTCGAAGGAAGACCTACGTCACAGAATGTTAATAATTTTCCTTTAGCTTAAATTTAAATTACAAATACAAGAGGAAAAAAAATGTTAACTAAAAACTAAAAACTAATAATTAAAATTTGGGGTCGGGTCAGGCTTGTCGGGCCAGGTTGGGTTGATGGTGGGCCGGGTTAAGATGAGCCAGACCTATTTCGCTAGTCCTGAGATCCGGAGCTGGACTCAGACACGTGATCCGTGTATATCACGGCTCGGGTCGGGCCCGACGGGACGTGACCCATGACAAGCTGGGCTGGTTCAGTCTGCGGTTCGACCCGGCCCGCGCCCAACCTTACCTCCAAATACACAAAAATTGACCATGAAAAAATAGAAAATATTAAAAAGCAAAACCCAGAAATAAAAGTAAAGGGAAATTACCAGTGTCTCCGATGATGATGTACTTGAAGAGGTAAGCGTAAGACATCCTTCGTCCCAATTCAACAAGTTGAATAACACAAGCAAAGATTGTAACAGAGAAAAGGAAAAGGGTTTTAAATAAAGGACGGGCCTCGAAGTATATCAACAGAGAGAAGCAATGAGAAGAGATCCAATCGAGTGGGAAAGAGGAGGAAGATGAGTTTTTTTTTTGGGAAAATCTTTTTTTAACCCAAAGTTTTACTTCAACTTATTTTTAAACCCATCTTCTTTCATTATGATCCATACACCCAAAATACAACACCCACTTATTTATAAACCCAAAGTATCACTTATTTATAAACCCAAAGTATCAAATACACCATATTTCTGGTGCTCCTCCCACTCAAAAAAACCCTAAAACACTCAAAAACACTCGACTACTGACGCATCGTGTTTATTGGTCGATTATCCACCGCGTCGGGCTGTCCTCGTTGAATTTCGAAGCTTCAGGCAAAGTATAGCACTTTACGGGAATGTATAGCACATTATGGCCAAAGTATAGCACCTTATGGCAAAGTATAGCACCTTATGGGCAAAGTATAGCAACTTATGCTCTCTAAAAATTCTGCACATCAAGTTATCGAGAACCATTTTAGTTTTTTTCCCCGCAACGAAAACATTCGACGATCGACGCATCGTATTTATTGGCCAATCATCTACCGCGCACGTCGGGCGGTCCTCGCTGAATTTCGAAACTTCAAGCAAAGTATAGCACTTTATGGGGAAATATAGCACCTTATGACCAAAGTATAGCACATTATGGCAAAATATAGCACCTTATGGTAAAATATAGCACCTTATAGGCAAAGTATAGCACCTTATACCCAAAGTATAGCACCTTATCTCTCAGGCGGTCCTCGCTAAATTTCAAAGCTGCAGAATTTCCAGAGAGCATAAGGTGCTATACTTTGGACATAATGTGCTATATTTTGCCCATAAGATGCTATACTTTATCATAAGGTGCTATACTTTGGCCATAAAGTGCTATACTTTCCCGTAAAGTGCTATACTTTGCCTGAAGCTTCAAAATTCAGCGAGGACCGCCCGACGCGGTGGATGATCGGCTAATAAATACGATGCGTCAGTCATCGAGTGTTTTCGTTGTGGGAAAAAAACTGAAATGGTTTTCGACAACTTCATGTGCAAAATTTCCAGAGAGCATAAGGTGCTATACTTTGGCCTTAAGGTGCTATACTTTGGCCTTAAGGTGCTATACTTTGCCCATAAGGTGCTATACTTTATCATAAGGTGCTATAATTTGGCCATAACGTGCTATACTTTCCCGTAAAGTGCTATACTTTGCCTGAAGCTTCGAAATTCAACGAGGACGGCCCGACGCGGTGGATAATCAGCCAATAAACACGATGCGTCAGTAGTCGAGTGTTTTTGAGTGTTTTAGGGTTTTTTTGAGTGGGAGGAGCACCAGAAATATGGTGTATTTGATACTTTGGGTTTATAAATAAGTGATACTTTGGGTTTATAAATAAGTGGGTGTTGTATTTTGGGTGTATGGATCATAATGAAAGAAGGTGGATTTAAAAATAAGTTGGAGTAAAACTTTGGGTTAAAAGAAGATTTTCCCTTTTTTTTTCCTCTCCTCAGTTCATTTGTTTTGTCGTTTTATACCGACCGAAAGCAATTGAGTCGACTCGAAGTAACTTAAATTTAGTTGGGCCTTTTAATGACGGCCCGAACTATGGTTTTTCTGTATGATGGGCCGCTCTGTTTCTGGCGCCAGCACGTTTTAGTTAATTTAGAGATTTTGTATCCGTTGTCTATTACACTTTAGTATTGTTTTATCAATGAAATGAATAATATTAGCTTTAAAAATAATTCAATATGGCAAATCAGTACAGAGTTCTATTTTTTTAACATTTGTTTAAAAATAAAAAACCAGTTGGTCTAGAACTGCCGGAGAGGTGGTTGAAGGCCTGGCCCATGTAGGATCAAGGCAGTGGCAAATTGCTTCTTTTATTTCTTTCTTTTTTCTTCTTTTTTTTGGATGAGTGGAACTTTAACAAATTTATTTGGATATTAATTTTTTGCAATATATATTTCGAGCTTACTTAATAACAATATGAGACGTAGATTATACTAATCCCTCTGTTATCTTAAAAAGAAACAACCACTGGAGAGTGATTAGGATTATAAAATTATAATTCTATTTTTTCTTAGCTTCCGAACAACTCACCCAACAATATGTTCATATCCCACTTGTAAAAATAAAACTCCATCAGAAGAATAACCTTTATTTCTTTTCTTTGTATCTTTTTATTTCTTTTCGATAAATTGAAGTACCTTTCTAAAAATCGTCTTCACCAACTTCAGGGACCTACCCCCCCCCCCCCCCCTCCCTAACCAAACTTCTTTAGGAGATTTCTTCCTGCTTCTTTTCTGTGCCATCGCCTTTTTATCATATTGTGTTGGGATTAATCTAACGACAACTCGTGCCCTTCGGATCTTGTGTCAAAAGAATAGCAAACAAGAACTTACAGCAAAAACAAAAATTGTATGAAAAGAACAAGCAAAGAAGATAACACCAGATTTAATGAGGTTCGGCAAACGTGCCTACGTTCTCGGGAGCCACACCAGAAATTATTTGATTATTGAAGAAGATTACAAGCTTACAACTACTCTCTCTTTCTCTGAGATCTCTCTCTCAAAGTGTTTAGAAAACTCTCTCAAAGACGCCCTTAACAATAGCCAAAACAACTTTGTATTTATACAAACCCTAACTCCCAATCAGACTAAGAAACAATTTGACCCGACATCGGTCGACTGATGCACTTGCATTAGTCGACTGACTAGAAGGATATTTTCGCAGTCTGCACCCATGCACGTTCTTGGTCCACTGATGAGCTCCCATCAATTGACCGACCAGAACGATTTCTCCAGGCTGTTTTTGTTAGTCGAATCAGTCGACTGATGGCTTCCCTTCGGTCGACTGGCCAAGGGATTTTTCCTGCGTGTTGATTTATTCTCAGGTTTCGGTCTACACACCCAAAACCAACAATCTCCCACTTGGAGATCAAACCTCCATCAACAAGCTCTCTTGAACTTCAGTCATCTTCGCAAGCACGTTCTCCTCCCTGGAAAATTTCTTTCTTTAACCAACATCATTCTTGGTGATCTCACTTATCCTCCTAGTGTGGCTCTGCCCTCATCTCCTATGCATGAAGACCAACTGAAATTACACACAACTCCAGTTTCTCAATGGTCAATGCCTTTGTCAACATATTTACAGAATTTTGGCTCCCCAAAATTTTCTCTAATAGTAACTTCTCGTCATCTATCAGCGAGCGTATGAAGTGGCAACTACGTCAATGTGCTTCATTCTGGCATAATATACTAGATTCTTGGTAAGGTGTATAGCACTCTGACTATCACAATAAAGAACTGTATTCCCTCGCTTCAGACCCAACTCTTTCAGACAACTAGTCAACCAAATCATCTCATTGCTAGCTTCAGTCACTGTGACATACTCTGTCTCAGTCGTGGGCAACGTCACTATCTTCTGCAAACGTGAGACCCAGCTCACTGTTGTCGACCCTAAGGTGAAAACATAATTTTTGTGGAAAAATTGAAGAAGAAATAAGAATAAAATTTGTATTAATCTCCCTAACTGACTTAAAAAAAGAATGAATACAATCTCTCACTGTAATCTCTCTCTAACTGACTTAGAAAAAGAAATTATAATTTCTCTTGTCGGTTTCCCGATTTACAAAAGAGAGAAAGGATCAATGAAGACCCTCCCCTTTGTTTAAAACTAAATTCTTCTTGGTGTCGATGGGAGCTTGATTCTTGTATCCCGTTGACGATCCGAATGCTTCGTTTCGTAGAACTTGGTCTTCGCCTCTTGGCTTGATGTCTTGGATGAACTTGCAAAGCAAGTTTTAGAACTCTGAATGAGTTTGGAAGAACTTGACGAGCAAGTTGAAAACTTTGCAAAAGAGTTGATTTGAGAAAGGGGTTTCAATCCCTTTTAACCGAAATAAACTTGCTAGGTAGGTTAAACTGGAGCCGATCAAGATGCTTTGAAAATCCCACCTTCAAAGCCAAAATCGAGGTGATCCCAAAAGCTGATCCTCCAGGATGATCCCCAGATCTCTCCTCCTTGCCAAGATCCGAACTAAAGATCCCAAGTCGAGTTCCGAACCTTCATAACCGAAAATGATCAAAGATCCCCCTCAAAAGAGATCTCTGTTGCCGATCCCAATCTGCTGGCTGATCCTATTTAAGCTGATTTTTTAGCTATTTATAGGAGATTAAGGGGTATAACTAACCCCTAAAATTACTCTTTAGTGGGGTGTAATCCCCCTCAAATCATGGGAAACGGTTTTGGAACCGTTCAGCTCGTGTTTGAACGAGTCAAATGTGAAATTCGCGTTCTGGGAATGAACTCTGCATCTTGAACTTCGGACGCGGAGTTAGGCTCTGCATTTGGGTTTGAAAACACAATGGTGAACCCTGCATTCCGTTCTTGGAACATGGCTGTGAGTTTCACAATTTGTTCTTGGGATGTAGAGATGAGCTTTGCGTCTTGACTTTGGAATGCAGTGGTGAGCTCCTGCATCTTGAGGTGAAGAGACCGTTAACTTGTAGTCTTTTTTGTTAGAGCGTTGCAATTATCGTCTCGTAATCTTCGTCTTGGATCTTTGAATGTGAGAGTCGTCAGTTGTAACTCTTGTTAATGATTGTGAAGGTTATCAAATCAAAAATTTCATCGATTGTTATGAAGGTCGTTGAATTATAATCTTCATCGATTTTCGTGAAAGTCTTCAAATTGTAGCCTTCTGAAAGTCATCGAATTGTAACATCCATTATCAATGCTTGATGGGAATCAACTATCTGTAGTAATTTTTAGACAGCCTACAGAACTCCCTCTAAAGTTTTTAAAAGTTTGCGGTTGACTGGAACGAATTTTCAGAATAGTTTGGATCTCAATTTTGGTTGATCTTGGAACTGATGATTCCTTATTATAATGGAGTTTGTTCCCCGTAATCTGTCTTGAAGGCATTGTGAATTCGATTGTAGGATTAGTATGAAGGTGCTTGTCGTGGCCCTTCTTCTGAAGTGTGGAAATAAGCATTGTTATTTTGAAACACGGAGGTGAGCCTTGCGTTTAGAATTTGGAACGCAGAATTGAGTCTCGCGTCTTGAAAATTGACATGTAGAGGTGAGCCCTGCGTTTCAGGAGTCAGATCGACTCAGTGTGAACGTGTAGATCGTGTTTGGGCGGGATTTTTTCCTCTAATACCGTTCCAATTTGACAGCTCCAGCTGTCTATAACTAGACCGCTAAAGTCAAATCAAGAGTTTACTTGACTCTTTGATTTTTTGTTCAAGCCTTTTTAATGAAAATCTTTAGTTTAACTCCGACGAACACTATTCATCACCCCTGAGACGAATCATCCCCCCTGAGACGAATCATCCAGATGGCTCCCAAGAAAACCGTCGCAAAACCCAAGAAAGCTGATGTGTCGGCTTCAAGCGCACCGGTGGCCTCAGTCACTGGTGGCGTTGCTACTCAGGCGACTACACCGTCACCAGCTCCGATCATCAGTGGTAAGCTTGAACTATTAACTTGCTTCGACAAGTTATAAACTGTAAATGTTGAGCGAGGCTAACACAGGGTTGATCCTTGTGTTTTAAACTTGAAACACGGTCTGAGCCTTGTGTTTTGGGCTTGGAACGCAGGGCTAGCCCTTGCGTTTTGAACTTGGAATGCAGGGTTGACCCTTGTGTTTTGAATTTAGAACGCAGGGTTGTCGCTTGCGTTTTGAACTTTGAATGCAGGGCTGACCCTTGTGTTTTGAATTTGGAACACGGGGCTGACCCTTGCATTTTAAATTTAAAATGCGGATCTAAGCCTTGCGTTTTGTTTCTTGGAATGCAGGGCTACTCCTTGCGTTCTCATTCAATTTTTTTAGACTTTTTGGCTCTCCACTGTTTCTTTTGTGTAATGCTTTCATTTGAAACACAAAAAGAAAGTTAGAAGTGCCAGAGGTGTAGTATTAACTTGGCATGAATTTGTTACGATTTGAGTAACTTTGTGGACTTATCATCCTATTGAAGAGGATTGATAAGTTGATTCTGTCAGAGGTTTGATATGAACTTGACAGGATTGTGTTGCGATTTGAGCAACTTTGTGGACCTATCATCTTATTAAAGAGGATTGATAAGTTAATTCCGTCAGAGGTGTGATATAAACTTGTTAGGCTTGTGTTGCGATTTGAGCAACTTTGTAGACTTATCATCCTATTAAAGATGATTGATAAGTTGATTCCGTTATAGGTGTGATATGAACTTAACAGGATTGTGTACTTATGGTTTGAACAAGATTTTAAGGATCTATCGCTCTATTAAAGAGAATTGATAAGTTAATTTTACCAGAGAAGTGATATGAGCTGGGCAAAATCGGAGACTTGTGATTTGAACAAAATTTAAGGACTTATCGCTCTATTGAAGCGAGTCGATAAGTTAATTTTGTCAGAGAAGCGATATGAGCTGGATAAAATCATGGACTTGTGATTTGAACAAGATTTTGAGGACTTATCGCTCTATTGAAGCGAGTTGATAAATTAATTTTGTCAGAGAAGTGATATGAGCTGAACAGAATCGGGAACTTATGATTTGAACAAGATTTTGAGACATATCACTCTATTGAAGAGAGTCGATAAGTTAATTACGATTTGAGTAATTTTGAGGACTTATCATCCTTTGGAAGAGGATTGATAAGTTGATTGCGATTTGAGTAATTTTGAGGACTTATCATCCAATTAATGAGGATTGATAAGTTGTTTGCGATTTGAGCAATTTTGAGGACTTATCATACTATTGATGATGATTGATAAGTTGATTATGCTATGAGCAATTTTAAGGACTTATCATCCTATTGATGATGATTGATAAGTTGATTGTGATATGAGCAATTTTTAGGAGTTATCATCCTATTGATGATGATTGATAAGTTGGTTGTGATATGAGTAATTTTGAGGGTTTATCATCCTATTAATGAGGATTGATAAGTTGATTGCGATACAATCAATTTTGAGGACTTATCATCCTATTGATGAGAATTGATAAGTTGATTTTAGTGGTGGCGCACATTAAAGTGCTTATACTGACAAATGTGTTTTGTTAACTTGACAGTTTTAAGAATTCGTTATTCTTTTCGAGAAATAACAAATAATCAACCCCCAGTCTTGATTAAGACTTAGCAGGGGAAGAAGTGAGCTTCATGATCTACATGTGTAATATTTCTTGAGAAATTTCTCTTTAATTAACATCATGAGCCTATCATCTTTTTGATTAATGATACATCAAGCTCCACTCGAGTAGACCGACTCTACCATGAAGGGTCATTCTCATTTGGAATTGATTCCGCTGGAAAAGGTTTTTATAGTGGACAGAGGTGTTTTGTTGAACACGACAACTTAGAAGATATAAATTTCACTCCGTCTTAGGAGAATCCGGTGCTAAATGGTCAGCTAAGAAATCTGCCAAGGCTTGTCCTTTAACGGCATTTTAAGGCATAAATCACATCTCATGTTGTGATAACAGTATAGCCCATTTTGTGAGACAACAGTTCAACAAAGATGGTCTCATTATGAGCATCCAGGTGAATACCAAGGTTAGGAATTCTTTCTCCTGGCTTTCCCTGACATACTTGTCCACCACGGGTCATCAAGTAGATTGGGATGGACCCACATTATCTCTACTTTTGGAGTAGCAAGGGATACCAACCTTTTATCTCTCTGACCATGTGGGTCAGCGTTTATCAGGCATAGCTCCCTTTTAGGGATCAGGATCATACCGATTGGAGCTTGAACTAGTGGAGGACTGTCGAGTTAGACTGACACCTATAGGTAATAGAAATTGCCTTTATCCCTGCACAACAACTTAGAACAAGTAAAAGAGCTTAAGGGTCCATCTCTGAAATGGCAGGCCGACTCTCGGAGAGTCCACCCGACTCAGGCCAACTCCCCGAAGAGTCCAGCCTCCCAAACGACTCGAATGGTCGAGACCCCCTTGTCTACTTGAAGGACGGTGTTAGTCCTCCCCTCGAAGACTAAGTGGTGGAGAACCCCTAGTCGACTCAAAGTGTCGGAGACCCCCTCGTTGACTCGAAGGACGGTGTCAGTCCACCCCTCAAAGACTAAGTGGCAAAGACCCCCTCGTTGACTCAAAGTGGCGGAGACATCCTCATCAACTCAAAGGGTGGTGTCAGTTTGCACTTTGAAGACCAAGTGGCCAAGACCCCCTCGTCGACTCGAAGGATGATTTCAGTCTGTACTTCGAAGACCAAGTGGTCGAGACCCCCTCGTTGACTCGAAGGGCCGAGACCCTCTCATCGACTCAAAGGGCCGAGACCCCCTCATCGACTCGAAGTGGCGGGGACCCCCTTGTCAACTCGAAGGGCGGTGTAAGATGGCGGGTCCCCAAAAGCCAAGTTCCCTCGCCAAATTTCCGCCAATCCTTTCTAATAAGATGACGGGTCCCCAAAACCTTCCTACAGTTAGGACCAAAGCCAAGTTCCCACGCCAATCCTTTCTAATAAGATGACAGGTCCTTAAAACTATCAAGTTAACTACCACCTATGATAGTCATTTCTCTACCGGTCTTATTCAATTAGATGATGGATCTTATAAAACTATCAAGTTAACTATTATATCTGATAGTCTCCTCCAAATTTTCCCCGTCGATCCTCTTTAATAGGACGATGGGACCACTATCACTATCATATTAACAATTACCTCTGACAAATCCACCTACCAATCCTCTTCAATAGGATGATAGGTCCTCAAAGTCGCTCCGATCGTGACAATCCTGTCACGTTAACACTACACCTCTGACAAAGTTAACTTACCAATCCTCTTTAATAGGATGGTAGGTCCTCAAAGTCACTCCGATCACGACAATCCTATCAGGTTAACGATCACCTCTGATAGCCGACATCGTCATTCCCACAAGTGGTGTTGTCCAATCAGTCATCACACCTATACGTCCCTGAACGACCTGATCCATTCCGAGCATTCTAATATCCTTAGAACAATCGATGGGTAGCAATCTACCATGCTATGGCTCCTACAACAATTAATCATCACACTCATATGTCCTTGAATAATTAGATTCCACCAACACCATCATTCCCACAAATGAAGTTGTTCGTCGATATCGGCCTACCAAGCAATATGCCATATCGACCCCCTATTCCGAACAACAACCCGCCAAACAGTGAGTTTTTATTTGGATCCTATCTTGGTCGCACATGATGACCATTCATGTTGGACTAAGTTGTTATACTTCACGATACGATCCAACTCAATTACGACTTAACAGTTGTAATTAACCTAACCTGATGCCTCAAACGACTACGAGAAGAGGAGAAATCTTATCATTAATCCTAAGAGAAGCTTCTCGACAACTCATCATACTGAGGGAATAGTATGGCTAGCTCGATTCAAATGGTAATCAGTAAAGATAAATGAAATCCGTTGATAGCTAAGGGTTTGCTAAAAATCCTAATTGGTGATCTTTAACAGCGACTGGATAATTCAATCTTGTCGAGTTCGATTAGAAGGCGCCTCGCTCCGGCTGAACGGTGATCATTTTGCAGGTCTTCATATCCAAAGTATTCCAGGCCCCATGCGACCTGATTCAGGTCTGAAAACTTTGGAGGGGGTCTTGTAGGTAATAAAATTTGCCTTTATCCCTGCATAACAACTTGGAACAAGCAAAAGAGCTTAAGGGTCCATCTCTGGAAAGGCAGGCCGACTCCCCGAGAGTCCACCCGACTCAGTCCGACTCCCCGAAAAGTCCAGCTCCCCAGACAACTCAAATGGCCGAGACCCCCTCGTCGACTCGAAGTGGCCGAGACCTCCTCGTCGAATCGAAGGGTGGTGTCAGTGCACCCCTCGAAGACCAAGTAGCAGAGACCCCCTCGTCGACTCGAAGGGCGGTGTTAGTCCGCCCCTCGAAGACTAAGTGACGGAGACCCCCTCGTCGACTAGAAGTGATGGAGACCCCCTCGTCGACTCGAAGTAGCGGTATCAGTCCACACTTCGAAGACCAAGTGGTCGAGACCCCCTCATCGACTCAAAGGTCCGAGACCCCCTCATCGACTCGAAGTGGTGGAGACCCCCTCGTTGACTCGAAGGGTGGTGTTAGTCTGCACTTTGAAGACCAAGTGGCCGAGACTCCCTCGTCGACTTGAAGGGTGGTGTCAGTCCGTACTTTGAAGACTAAGTGGCCGAGACCCCCTCTTCGACTCAAAGGGCCGAGACCCCCTCGTCGACTTGAAGTGGTGGAGATCCCCTCGTCGACTCGAAGGGTAGTGTCAGTCCGCACTTCGAAGACCAAGTGGCCGAGGCCCCTCGTCGACTCGAAGGATGGTGTCAGTTCACCCCTCAAAGACCAAGTGGCTGAGACCCCTTTGTCGACTCGAAGTGCGGTGCCAGTCTCCCATTCAAAGTCAACTCGCTAAGACCTCGACTCGAAGGGCGGTGTCAGTCTCCCTCTTGAAGTCGACTTGCCAAAAAGATCTCGGGATGACACCCCTTCTTGTTGACTCAAAGGACGATGTCAGTCTCCTGCTCGAAGACGAATCACCAACATGAGTTGGACCTGCATGAAGGCTTGAAGCTCACCTCTAGGCTTGAGCTCGCTTGAAGGCCAATCTCGCATGACAGCTTGAAGCTCGCCTGTATAGGTCAAGCTCGCCTGCATGAGCCAGACTCTCCTGACCTTGTCGCCAACATGCTTGTCAACTACCCACTTAGGGTATGGAAATAGTCACATCAATAGTCATATCCAACATTTCAAGAGGGAGAGCATGGCGCTCCTCACCTAGGCATGACCATCACGAGATTGGCCAAAACTCTCCTACTCTACAAATAGCCATTTATGGCTACAAGAATGGAACAGCTAGCAGGACCCCCTAAGCGATCACATCCCATAGGGGGAGTATGCTACTCCCTACCCCTAGGTGGTCACATCCTACAGCTAGGGTGGCTGGTGTTCCTCACCCCTACTAGTGGTCAAATCCCACAACTCAAGGGATGACCTATGTCATCCCTTGCCTATTTAAAGCTACATTGGACCAATGTTTAAGGGATTGATTGGCTGCTTGGTTTTGGCTGGCTAATCATCCAACTTCTGAAGGTTGAACCTTGGCTTATTTACTAAAGGCTCCCTTGTTAAAGGAGACTCGTCTGAATTCTCAGACGTGAGACTCTCAAGCTCTTTGCAGACTCTTGCATAATAGCTCTTTGCAGACTCGTCTGAATTCTTAGACTTGAGGCTCTTAGGCACTTTGTAAGCTCTTTCATAATAGCTCTTTGCAGACTCGTCTGAACTCTCAGACTTAAGGCTCTTAGGCGCTTTGCAAGCTCTTGCATACTAGCTCTTTGCAGACTCGTCTGGACACTTAGACTTGAGGCTCTTAGGCGCTTTACAAGCTCTTGTATAGTAGCGCTCTCTAAGCAGTCGTCCTACAAGCACAATCACTTGTTTAGACTCGGGTAGA
Source organism: Asparagus kiusianus (assembly GCA_022839385.1). Lineage (NCBI taxonomy): Eukaryota > Viridiplantae > Streptophyta > Magnoliopsida > Asparagales > Asparagaceae > Asparagus > Asparagus kiusianus. The sequence continues at coordinate 157,314 of BQKN01066281.1, forward strand.
CTCGAACCCAATCACACCTGATTTTCTGCTGAGTACTGAATCTCCAACCGTGACTTCAATCGTATCATCCAAGGGAAGCAAACTCGACACAAGCATTAAGGGAGGCATCCTATCACTACCGAAGAACACACGTTAAACAAGAAGGGTCTTCCCTTCTCATCTGTTGTATAACAATAATTATTAGTTTGTAATAAGCCATTCTTATAAACACAAACAACCCCTCATCGGGAAGTCAATTTTTACACCCAACAGAACACCATGTTGGTGGTTACTGTTTTCTGTCTTGATTTCAGCTTTGAGCCTGGCAATAAATTTTTTAGCCTTTTCGCCTTGGGAAACAAGCTACTTCTAAGAACGACATTCTGCAACTCTTATTTAGGCTAGGAGGTTGGTCTATAAATTGTGTCGACAGGTTTTCACCAGTGCAGATTGTGTCATACCTGTCGGACATCGAAGAGCCATGCTTCAGAACCTTTCGATGAAAGCTTTGATAGGCTCTCCCTCCTTCTGCTTAGTGGCAAGAAGGGTAGTGATGGAGACTTTTGTGTCGTTTTCAAAGAATCTTAACAGGAAGAGTCTCTCTAGATCTGCCCACTTCTAGATATATCCGGTAGGTAATTTCATGAACCATTCAAAGGCAATCCCCTTGAGGGTGCCAATGAACAAACGAGTTAGGATGACGTTATTTGATATCACATTCCTAGTCTGTGCCTTAAAATGGTGGATATGTTAGTTCGATGATCCTGTGTCGTCAAAAATTTGCAGGGTCAGGACTTTGAACTTTTGAGGATAAGTTGCTGTATCCCATTCGGCTAGATAGGGTCTAACAACTCTCTCATCTTGGATGTCGCTTCTATTGGCAATGGTATTGAGGTGGGCTTCTAGTTCCTCCATTTTAGCTGACCGAGGATTCTGCTCAATCTCAGCCTCTCTCCCTTCTTCATAGGAAGATCCTATAGGGTGAGCTTCTTGATCAAAAGTCTCACTTTCATTCACATTTTACTTCCTCTTTGATGTAACAGGTCGGGATGAAGATGATCCTCCTCTTCAGAAAGATATGCGTTGGGTCGGCGAGTTTGTTTTTGGGCACTTGGCCCTATCTGTGACAATTTGAGCCATCAAGGCTCGGAGTTCGTCGATGGCCTCCTGCTGTGCTTTGAGCATGCCTTGCTGCTCATCAAGTCTCATCATAAGATCATCAGAATATCCTACCATATGAGTAGAGCTCTCATGTTCTATGAAAGAGCTAGAGGATTAGGACTCTGCGATGGCTGAATGTTCATCATTAGAGTTAATTCCTTTAGCTAATCTCCGATAATTGATATGTGGTATAACTCCCTTTCGAGTTCGAGTGTATTGATAGATTCCATCAAACTCACTCAAGATCTCTTTTAAACCAGGAGAACTTCTGGAGCTAGAGATTGATAACCTCCCTTTACCGACCATATTAGAAGTAACTCCAAGGTATTCATCCTCCGAAGTTTTCCTCCTATGAGAACGTCATTGTTTGTTGGGCAAAGCCACATTTGTTAATCGGTCAAACACTGATGGTTTGGCCGTGTGTGAGAAGCATTAACATCTTGAGAGGACCGCAGAAATCAGTCGTTCACATTAATATGAATGAACGACTTGTTACACCAGCCTTTCTCTTAATAAAAACCTTCTCAAATCTGTCGCAGGGACTCGAGGAGAGTTACTCACTAAACATGAGTTTTGAATTAGAACCCTCTGCCTATGATAGGGCAGAACTGGCACCCGATGAACATGGATCGTGTTGAGATGCCTTAAATTCGTGGACTTCTTATGTCCACCCATCCGTCTAGTCACGCTACGAATAACCTAGTACGGGGGTCTCGCTGTCCGGTCAGCGAGCCGGGGGTCCAGGGGCGACATGCCCTTGGCAGGGAGGTCCAGGGGGAAGTAGCTGACCCCTCAACGGGGTTTAGGGTGGTGCCCTGAAGGTGCATGGTATACATCAGGTCTTGTATTGGGTTTAGCACTTTGAAAGTGAGGTTCACATTTTATCAATGAAACGCGAGGGCCGCGTTTAGCACTTGGAACGCGAGGGTTAATTTTGGCACTTGAAACATGAGGTCCGCTTTTAGGTTTGGCAATGCGAGGGTTGCATTCTTCAGTGACGATGCGGGGGTTGCATTTTGATTGGGAAACATGAGCCTGAAGTTCACTTTCAACGCGGACTTGAGGTCCGCGTTTTGGCTGTAAAACACGCCATTAAAGGCCATGTTCAATCTGGTTCTCGAGAAGCTAATGTTTAGGCTCATAAACGTGAGGCTTGCGTTCTAAAGTAGAAATGCGGAGCTCAGGGTCACGTCTAGGCTCACGAACGTGAAGCTCACATTGATTGAAGGATCAACCTTCCTCCCGGAGTTGTGCTCGCCATAGGGATCTCCTCCTTCATCGAGCAACGTTCTTCTTAGCCTATTTTATGGATTTTGCAACGACATCATCATCCATCATCATGAAAATAGATCTGTTATGGCCCGATGTCTTTTGCTTAGACATGTGCTTGGTGCGTTCAACTCGGTTGACGAGTTTAGTTGGATTAAAGCCTTCTCCTTCAGAGGAAAGACTGTCTGAACAGTCTAACCCAGGGGAGAAACTTTACTGTGGCGAGTTAGCCACAATTGGAGCTTTAGTCTCCTTAGAGACTTTGCAGATCTTACACATAGCCTTAGGGCTAAGGGACCGCAGGAGAGTAACTCCTCATACTTTGCTTGATCGAATTTCACCGTAAGAGTTTTGACCATCATTCCAGCGAGGTTGATGTTGGATTACACCACCACTTCTTCATCGGTGAAAAAGTAAATCCCCAGCAGAGTCGTCATCTTTTGTTTATAGGAAAATTAAAGAAGAAATGAGAATAAAATTCGTATTAATCTCTCTAACTGACTTAGGAAAAGAATGAATATAATCTCTCACTGTAATCTCTCTCTAACTGACTTAGAAAGCCATCTTTTGTTTGTAGGAAAATTAAAGAAGAAATGAGAATAAAATTTATGTTAATCTCTCTAACTGACTTAGGAAAAGAACGAATACAATCTCTCACTGTAATCTCTCTCTAATTGACTTAGAAAAAGAAATTATAATTTCTTTTGTCGGTTTCCCGATTTACAAAAGAGAGAAGGGATCAATGGAGACTCTCACCTTTGTTTAAAACTTTTACTTCTTGGTGTCGATGGGAGCTTGATTCTTGTATCCCGTTGACGATCCGAACGCTTCACTTCGTGGAACTTGGTTCTTTGCCTCTTGACTCGACGTCTTGGATGTGTTTGGGTTAGAAATCGCTATTTTCATTGTCATCAAATCTATTACAACTTCAGTCATTACAATAAACTCAAAATAAAAAAAGTTAATCTTTTTATAAGATCTCCTTAAACAATGAAAATAAAATATTACAATTTCTTCAAACAACACACAATATATGTTTATCGCCTATTATTTACGTGGGAACTTCGTCTGTGCCGGGGACGTTGATATCCGTGGACTTCTGTTGGTCGAATTCGTACTCGACCTCCTCCACGATCGGGATCAAGATCCGCGGCTGCGACGCTCCGATCTCGGCAGCGAGATCGGTGGCTCCCACTGTGGTCGCCAGATTGTTCGCGGGAAAATTTGTTGCTTCTTTCATTGTTGATTCCATTGTCATCTTAAAATAACAACTTTTTGCGTTACAGAAAGATCCGGTCTATTTATAAGATCCGGTTACAAGAAATCAAAGAAAACAAAAAAGATTACAACTTTATTTCCTTGTTTGTCGAACAGATCGCGAGCTCCTGTTTTGCGGTCACTCGCTTGCGTGGGTTGTTTGCCTGCGCCGGGGTTGTTTGCCGTGGACCACCGCGAGATCTAGATCCGGTCGGATCTACGCAGTATTACGGGTATTATCCCACCAAGGAGATAATAGCCGGGAGGGATCGTTTCACCAAGGAAACGACCGCTCGAATCTCGGGATCTAAGAACCAAGCTTAGATCCGGAGTGCACCTACGTAGATCTGAGATCCGGGATCCGATTCCTCTTGAACTCTTGCCTTATTTGGCGTTGACGATCGTCGAGCACCGGATCTGGATGGACAAGCCCTTGAAGTTCCAAAGCTCCAATCTTTTTAAGTTTTTAGATCTGAATCCGGCAGAGCTTCGAATCCTCTTTTTCCAACCTCTGAAAATGAAGAACCCCTCCTCTATTTATAGCCTTTCTTCACTATGCCCGTGTGCACGTGAGGGGGGAAGGGGAAAGAGCCGGCCACCTTGGGGTGGCTCGGCTTGGGCCGAGCCACCTTAGGTTGGCTCGGTTCCGGCCGAGCTCCCCCGGGTGTGTTGGGTTCCGTCGTTCGGTTGTTTTCCGGTGTTTCCGGTTCTCCGTTGTTCGGACTTGATTCGGTTTGTGTGGTTGACTTGTTCTTGAATCGATTTGTTGACTTGATTCCCAATTTGGCAGTAATTCCACTTCTGAGTATGAGTCCGAAACTGATCTTGATTCGATCGCGATTCATCCGAGTCCGTTCTTGGTTGGACGACTCGTTGACTCCTCGAACCGTTGGCTTCATTCCGCATGCTAATGGATTGTTGGCGTGCGGTTCGTTAGCCTCGTTAGTCCACTTCGTCGCATATTGCTTGGCTTCGGCGTTGTGGGATAACAGTTTTGCTTGGATATGTCACCCGATGGTCCGTTTGTCGAATCGGCGTCGTCGAGCTGTGCTAAGGGACCCGTAGGCAATTTTATACGCCTACAGACCATCGTGGATCAAATCCGGTTGACAGATTAATAATCAATGCTCTTACTTTACGAAGGAAGTAATCGCAGCAGCGGTAATCTCGACCAAGCGAGATCACGGCTCTTCTTAAGATTAATACCAAGCTTAAATCCAGAGGAATAAAGAGTAATAGGTCACAGATCTCTCGAACTCTCTCTTTTTTTATTGAGGAACTTCCCCAAGATCTGCTAACCCTCTGAGATTTATGCTTCACTCTCCAATTTGGTAGCATCTCGCCCTCTTGATGTCCGACCCTGTGAAATGAGCCCCTAGGCTTGTATTTATAGGCTTCGGTTAGGGGGTTTTCGGATAAAAATGATGGATTTGGTCTAATCCTTAGTTGACAACCATGTAACCATGTTTAGAGATACCATCTAGCTAGTTAGGAACCTCTGGAATAAAAGAAATCCCGTGAAAACTCATCAAAAATTGTCAAAACATGTTTTTAGATCGAATCTGGCTGAACTGGGTGCAAAACGAACCGAACCGGTTCGGTTCAGGCGCGAGCCACCAAATGGTGGCTCGGCCCATGGCCGAGCCACTGGCCTGGCCGAGCCACTAGCCTGGCCGAGTCATTTTGACGCGACTCGGCCGCCAGGGGCTTTCTTGGTATGTTCGGTCTGCACTTGTTTCATCCTTCTGCGTGCATTCCGTCGTTTTGTTGACTTGTACACTTCACCGATTCACTTCATGCGTTTTGTGAATGTGCAAGTCGCTTGACGATGACCGACGGGCTTGCAGACCATTTGGTTTGTCATCTCGGTGACTGATGAGCACGTGGACCACTTGGAGCTAGCTAATGAGTGCGCGGGCCATATAGAGGTGGCGGGTGAGTGCACGAGCCATTTTGTTCACTGTTTTGGTGATCGATGAGCGTGTGGCCTGTTAGACCCTAGAGGGGGGGTGATTAAGGTCTTATGCTAATCTAATCCGATTTTATGCTAGTTAAAACTAATAACAAGCTATCCTAGTAAGTATAAAATATAACATGATATGTGAGCTAGGATAAGTGATGTACACAAGGGTAAATAAAATAAACAAGATAGTGGATGATATAAATAATAAGCAATGGACAATGGCGATAAGAAATATAAACATAAGAGAAGTGCGCCAAAGCAAACTCAAACACACGATATGATCACGGAATTCGGACCTTCCGTCCTACGTCTCCGCTCCCCACTCCCGAAGAGAAATCCACTATCACAACCGGGTTTTTTACGCTTACCCGAATAACATTTACACCTCACAATATCGGTTTTCAATGCGTACTGATCAACGTTCACACCTCACACTCTCACTCGGTTTTCTAGCTCACCGGAAACTTTACAACAACACACTCAGTTTTCTAGCTCACCGAAAACCTTACAATCTCATAATATAACAAAAGTTGTTCTCTATAATGGATGAGAACTTAATTAAGCATAACTCAATGTTACAATCCCACAACCTAAATTATACTATGAATGTAAATACAATAAGCTCAAGTGGGTGTGTGTAAACAATGAGTAAAATCAAATCTAAACTCAATATAAAACTAGCTTTAATAAAATAATAATCAAACAAATAGATATAAAGCTAGAAATAGAATTTAGAAAACTTCTCAATAGATCAAGAGATGGAGGGAGAATAGTTGGATGCTCAAACTCCAATAGATGATCTCCTCAAGCTCTTGTACAATTGATTTTACAAACTCAAACTTTCAAATGCTTAAAAGCTTCTTAAACAAACTTAAACCAAACTTAAACTCTTATTTAAAACTCTTTAAACTTGTTTTAAAACATTCTCTTAGTTATCCATGAAAGATGAGAGCAGGGGGGTATATATAGCCTCCCAAAATCTCAATCAAAACCCCAAAGGAAAAGACCAAAAATCCCAAGAATCAGAAATCTGATTCTGTACCAAAATGACCGTTGGGGTGAACGGTGGTCGACCGTGAAAATCTCGCGGTCGACTGCGAGCCACTTTCGAGGCTCGAAAAATTTCTAGAGACTTTTGCGGTCGACCGTGGGAGTTTTTGAGCTAATGGTCGACCGTGAAAATTTCTGCTGCCCACTCAGGAAAAAACACAGGCACGGTCGACCACAAACAGATATAAGAAATAACAGGTTTAGAAGCAGTTTGATGATTTTGAAACCCTGTTTAAAAATATTAAATAAATTCAGAAAAATATAAAACTTTAAAAAATGATTATAGACATGATAATAAATATGCTACAAAAACTAGTTTTTAAAAAGGAGCTCCCAAATAAAAAATATCATCATTTTTTAAAATAGTCCAAAACATGAAAATGTGAACATATGAGTTTTGACATTTTAGCTTAACCATATTTTAAAACAATACAAAATAATTTTATAGACTTGAAGAAAGATGTAAACTATTGTTATGAAGTCTATAAATAATAAATATAGTATTTTATCAAAATACACATATAATGCACTAAAACATGATTTCATTGAACTAAATAAAATTGACATTGATGAAATCATATATACGCATTTAAGTATGAAACAAAAAATGTATTTTCAATTGTATTTAATTGTTTCATATTAAAACTTGAAAACTCAAAACCATGTATCTATATATATAACTAAATATACATAGAAACCAAAACTTAACTTGTGTGTGTGTGTGTGTGTGTGTGTGTGTGT
>BQKN01066281.1:203263-235472 GCA_022839385.1 Asparagus kiusianus
GAGAACACCGAGTTTTAACGAGGTTCGACAACTTGCCTACGTCCTCGAGAGTCACACAAATAATTTCTTTATATTAAAGAAGATTACAAGCATGCAAAAGAGAAGATCTCAAACTTGAGATCTCTCAAAAGAAAAGCAACATAAACTATCTGTTTTTTCTTTCAAAAGTGTGAGATTTTCCACAGGAAAATCTCCTCTCAAAAATAACTACAGGAACCATTTACAAGTCACCGAGATTTTCTTCTCAAAAATCCTGTGCTCAAGAATCGGTGAGGAGAATACGCTCTGAAAAATCGCCGCCACCAAGCTCTCAAAGAAAATCGTCTGCCTCTCTGAGATTCTCCTCACACTCAAATCTCGTGCACATGGCCTTTTTATAAGAAAACCCTAGCCAAGCTATCGATAGCCTGGAGGGCGCCGACCTCGCCTTCGATTCCGAGCTCAAGCTCGCTTGTGCCAACCCAACTTGAGCTCGCCTGCTAGCCCTCTTCGAGCTCGCCTGCAATCAGCCGCGACCTCGCCTGCGTTCGACTTTCTTGCAGAGCCTTCGCTTGAGCCCTCTTGTGACTTGCCCTCTTCAAGCTCGTCTGAGCTCGCCTTCATGTCGAGCTCGCCTGAAACTTTATCGACCTCGCCTGACGCTCATCGACTTCGAGCTCGCCTAAGCTCGCCTTCATGTCGAGCTTGCCTGAAACTTTGTCGTGGTTGCCAGAAGCTCTCCGCTGACAGGTTTGGGTCTACACCCATTTTCTAACAATCTCCCACTTAGAGACTAAACCGCCATCAGCAAGCTCTCTCTTAACAAACATCTTCTCCTATGTGGCTCAACCATCATCTCCTACATATGAAGGCTAACTGAACTTGCGCACAACTCCAGTTTCTGAATGGTGACTACTTTAGTCAACATATCTGCAGGATTTTAGCTCCCTAAAATATTCTCCAACTGTAACTCTATGTCCTCAATCATCGAGCGTATGAAGTGGTAACGTAACTCGATGTGCTTCATTTTCGTATAAAATACTGGATTCTTGGCAAGGTGTATATCACTCTAACTATCACAATAAAGAACATCATCCCCCCGCTTCAGACCTAACTCTTCTAGGTACCCGATTAACCAAATCATTTCCTTGCTAGCCTCGCTCACTATGACATACTCTGTCTCAGTAGTGAACAACGTCACAATCTTCTACAAACCTGATACCCAGCTCAGTGTTGTTGACCCTAAGGTATAAACATACCCGTAGTGCTTTGCCTCGTATCATGATCACGAGTGAAGTCCGCATCCACGTATCCCTGTAGTACCAACTCCTTTCTCCCGAAACACATTGGCATATTCGTAGTCCCTCTCAGATATCGCAATATCCACTTCACGATCTCCTAATGCTGCTTCCCTAGGTTGCTTGCAAACATGCTCACAACTCCCACTGCATGGGTAATATCTGGTCTCGTTCAAACCATTGCATACATCAGACTACCAATATCTGATGAATAAGGTACATTTCTTATGTGCTCCTTCTCTGCATCAGTCTTGGGCAATTGCTCACCAGATAACTTGAACTGGTTTTCAAGGAGCGTACTAACGATCTAAGTATTCTGCATATTGAATCTCTAAACTATTTTCTCAATGTATTCAGACTGACTTAACTTCAGCGTCCCCTCAGCCGCATCTTGGCTGATCCGCATCCTAAGAATCTGCTTTGTTGCACCCAGATTATTCATGACAAACTTCTTTGCTAACTGCTTCTTCAGCTTATTTATCTCCTGTAAACACGGTCCTGCAACTAACATGTCATTAACATACATCAATAACATGATATAGCTGGACTAGAACCTCTTGAAGTAACATCAATAATCTGAATTGCATCTTCCATAGCCATTGCTCTGCATAAAGCTATCAAACTTCTTATACCACTGTCTTGGGGCCTGTTTCAATCCGTATAAGCTCTTCTTGAGCCTACACATCATCTCTTCGTTTCCTTCCACAATGAAGCCAACAGGTTACTTTATGTAGATTTCTTTATCTAAATCACCATGAAGAAAGGCAGTCTTCATATCTAACTACTCAATGTAGAGTTTTTTAGCAACCACGAAGCTCAACACTAACCTGATGGTTGTGAGCTTCACAACGGGGGAAAATATCTCCGTATAATCCACTCCTTCCTGCTGTTGGAACCCATTCACGACTAATCTGACCTTGTATATCTTTATTCCATCACTCTCCTGCTTGACCCGGTAGACCCACTTATTATGTAAGGCTTTCTTCTATGCAGGTAGCTGGGCTAACTCCCATGTCTCGTTTGAGTTGAGAGAATCCATCTCTTCTTGCATTGTATGCTCCCACTGCTGAGATTCGCTCACTTTCATGGCCTCCTCATAACATTCTGGTTCTTCGCTATCTGTCAAAATTAGGTAGTCTAGTGATGAGAGATATCTAGGATTCGGTTTGGGTACCCTGGATGACCTCCTAAGCTCCTTGCCTAGGTAGTCGGTTCTGCACCTGGAGTCTCCTCCATTCTTTGGTCAGAATTGACATTGTCTCCCCCATCTGGAAGTTCCTCCAAATCCATGTACTTGGATGCACCCGTATCTGTAGTGCTACTCCCACTGCTTTGGCCAGCCTTGGCATTATCCTTGTCCTTGTACATCACCTCCTCATTGAATATGACGTCTCGGCTCTTGATGATTTTCCTATACTTCTCATCCCAAAAACGATACCCGAACCCATCAATGTCGTACCCAATGAATGAACATTCAATGACTTAGCTTCTAGCTTGTCTCTGCCATGATCACTGATGTGAACATATGCTACGCAACCAAAGACTCTAAAGTGTGAAAGATTAACCTTCTTGCCACTCCAAACCTCTTTCGGAATCCCAAAGTTCAATGGAACAGATGACTTGTGATTTATCAGGTACGTTGTTGTATGCACTGTATCTGCCCAAAAAGTTTTTGGTAGAGCTTCATGTAGACGCATGCTCCTCACACGCTCTGTCAGCATTCTATTCATTCTTTCTGCTACACCGTTCTGTTGCGGCGTCCCTAGAGTAGTTCTCTCCAAATGAATCTCATTCATAGCACAAAACTTCGTGAACTCCTCCAGTTCATATTATCCACCATTGTCTGATTTCAGACACTTCACTTTCAAATCTGTCTCATTCTCCACCATGGCTTTCTACTTCTTGAAGATGCTAAACACCTCTGACTTGTGCTTCATGAAGTATACCCACACCTTTCTCGAGTGATCATCGATAAAGGTGGCGTAGTACACCGAACCGCCAAAAAAAGACACGCTAACTGGATCCCATACATTTGTATGAACAAGCTCTAGCTTGTGAGCTTTAGGTGGTCTTCCACCCTTTAGAAAACTAACTCTCTTCTATTTTCCGAAGATGCAGTCTTCACAAACACCGACTTCCACCAAAATCGATGCTGATTAGCTTCCCTTCTGAGTGTAGAATCTTCATACCCTTCTCACTCATGTGTCCCAGCCTATTTTTCCACAAATATGCACTCTTCTTGCCTGCTGTAATTGTAAGGGTGACACTCACATGTGAAGTTAGGTAGAGGGTACTGGTCTTGTTGCCACGGGCAACCACCATTGTACCGTTAGAGATTTTCCACGAATCTCCGATGAGTGTTCTAACATAGTCTTCTGCTCCAAGCTGGCCAATCGAAATAAGATTCATCTTCAGCTTCGGTACGTGTCTGATATTCTTCAGAGACCACTTGGAGCCCTTCAACTGTATTTGCACATCACCTCTTCCTATGACACAACATGGTTCATTATCCCCCAAGTATACTTTCTCAAAGTCCCCTGCTACATAATTCTGAAAGAGCTTCCTATTAGCAGTGGCGTGGAAAGAAGCTCCTGAATCAATGACCCATGAATTAGAATCGCTATCCATAGAGAGAATCAATGCATCTTGCACAATATGAGCCTTCTGCTAATTTTTGTCCTTCTTCGATGCTTTACAGGTAGAATACATGTAGCCCTCTTGGCCGCAGTTCCAACATTTCCCTTTGATAGGTCCCACATTCGAGTTTGACATCTTCTTCTTCGACTTCGATCGATTCCTGTTTTGGTTCCCCCTATTATGGCTGTCTCTCTGCTCGAGACTTAGGGCTGAACATGAACCTTTTGATTCATTCGATTTTCTTCTAACCTCCTCAAATAGAACCATAGCTACCACCTCGTTCAGTTTCAACTTCTCCTTTCCCACCGAGTTGTTAATTACGGTCATGCAACCTGCCCAACTATCCGGCAACTGTGATAGTATCAATAGGGCTTACACTTTGTCATCAAACTTGATGTCGACTGAGATGAGTTGATCAATAATCGTCTTGAACTCGCTGAGATGCATCGTGAAAAAACATCATTCTGTCATCTTGAGGTTGAATAGCATTTTGACAAGATGCACCTTATTTACAGCTGATGGTTGCTCGTACATTGTTACGAGCGCTTCCACAAGCCTTACCGTCGTCTTCTCCTTTAATATATTGTGTGCTACTGATTTTGCGAGGGCCAATCGGACCTGCTCCAGGGCTTTTCGATCCAATATTTTCCAGTGCTCATCGGATTCTTCTTTCTTCTGTCCTTTTGCTTTACCCATCAGCGGACGATAAAGATCCTTCTGGTACAGATAGTCCTCCATCTGTGACTTTCAGTAGGTAAAGTCTGACCCATCAAACGTCTTAATTTTAGATTTGTCTTCTTCTAGCATGTTTACACACACAGATCTGAACAAGGGCTCTGATACCAGTTGTTGGGTAATTCAAGCTACTCGATCACCTGTCAAATATGAACCCTCGTGCGGAATTTACCCTACCAGATCTTAAGTTAAGACAATAGAAAGAAGAAATCATAGTAAATTGCAAGAAAAGATGAACACCGAGTTTTAACGAGGTTCGAGAACTTGTCTACGTCCTAAGGAACCACACAAATAATTTTTTTATATTAAAGAATATTACAAGCTTGCAAAAGAGCAGATCTCAAACTTGAGATCTCTCAAAAGAGAAGCAACATAAACTATCTATTTTTTTTATTTCAAACGCGTGAGATTTTCCACAGGAAAATCTCCTCTCAATAATAGCTACAGGAACCCTTTACAAGTCACTGAGATTTTCTTCTCAAAAATCTTGTGCTCAAGAATCGGTGAGGAGAAGACGCTCTGAAAAATCACCACCACCAAGCTCTCAAAGAAAATCGCCTGCCTCTCTGAGATTCTCCTCACACTCAAAATCTTGTGCACATGGCCTTTTTATAAGAAAACCCTAGCCAGGCTGTCGACAGCCTGGAGAACGCCGACCTCGCCTTCGATTCCGCGCTCAAGCTCGCATGTGCCAACCCAACTCGAGCTCGCCTGCAATCAGTCGCGACCTCGCCCGCGTTCGACCCGTCTGCAGAGCCTTTGCTTGAGCTCGCCTGTGACTTGCCCTCTTCAAGCTCGCCTGAGCTCGCCTTCATGTCGAGCTCGCCTGAAACTTTGTCGACCTCACCTGACGCTCATCGACTTCGAGCTCGCCTGAGCTCGCCTTCATGTCGAGCTCGCCTGAAACTTCGTCATGGTCGTCAGAAGCTCTCCGCTAACAGGTTTGGGTCTACACCCCTTTTCCAACAATAACAACACTCTAATTTCAATGAAAAACAATGATTAGAAAGGCCATCTTTGATCTCCATCCTCTCCCCCTCTCCAAACCCCTCCCTCTCCACCCTGGATCTCCCATTCTCAGATACCGAGATTAGAAAGGCCATCTTTGATCTCCATCCTGATAAATCTCCGGGTCCAGATGGATTCTCAATTTTCTTCTTCCAATCGTTCTGGGACCTTCTAAAACCTGATATCCTAGCCTTCTTCTCCCACATCTACCACGATAGCTCTCACCTTCACATTTTCAACCACTCCCTCTTTACTCTCATCCCTAAAACCCCATCTCCTAATTCAGTCTCTGACTTCAGACCTATTAGCCTCCTCAATAGTATGTTCAAAATCTTCTCTAAAGTGCTCGCAAACCGTCTTAGCCCTCTTCTGTCTTCTCTGGTCCATCCATCTCAATCGGCTTTCCAAGGTGGCAAATCCACCATTGACTCCATTGTTCTAGGTCATGAGATGATCAACCAATGCTTCTCCAAGAAGATCGAGGCATGCATCCTCAAAATTGATTTCTCCAAAGCCTTCGACTGTGTGGACTGGGATTTCCTCCTATCCTTGCTCCAGGCTAGAGGCTTTGGCCCTAGATGGTGCTCTTGGATCAAATCCTCTCTGATCTCCTCTAAATCTTCAGTCATTGTTAACGGCTCTGTGTCAAATTCCTTCCTATGTTCCAGAGGACTTAGGCAAGGAGACCCTCTCTCTCCTATGCTGTTTCTCCTGGTTGCTGATGTTCTCTGTAGGATGATCATAAACAGTTGTGATCATGGAGATCTATCAGAACTTCACCTCAAAGGCAAGCTCAATGATATCAAATCTCTCCAATTTGCAGATGATACAATCCTTTTTTGCAAAGCAACTTCTTCAGACATCTGCACCATTAAATCTATCCTGTACATGTTCGAAAATGTCTCGGGTCTAGCTATCAACTTTTCAAAATCTAATCTGTTCTACAGTGGCAAATCATCCACCTTAGGACCTACCCTGGCAAATATCCTCAACTGCTCCTTTGCACATCCTCCCTTCAAATACCTTGGCCTCCCTATCAAGCGAGGCTCTCTTTCCAGAGCAGATTGGCAACCTCTGTTGGACTCCCTCCATCGTAAACTATCTTTATGGAAAAGTAAATTCCTGTCCATTGGTGGTCGACTAGTTCTTCTTAATTCAGTTCTCTCATCCATCCCCCTATACTATATGTCGTTCTTCAAACTCCCCTCTTGGCTAATCAAGAAAATTGACAAGCTTAGACGTAACTTTCTATGGGGTAAGGCTTCAGACAGCTCTTCAGGCAATAATCCAATCAAATGGGGGACTGTTTGTACCCCCAAAGTATGTGGTGGATTGGGGGTCATCAACCTTCATCACTTCAACACTGCTCTTCTCTCTAAATGGCTCTGGAACTTCTTGGATAATGACCATCATGTCGGCAAGGTGCTTCAATCAGTCTACTCATTCAATCTCCATAACCAATCCCCTCCAATCCAGTGCTCCAAATTCTGGAAAGATGTCCACTCCTGCTTTCGTACCTTCTCTCCTTTTATCAGGTGGTCCCTTGGCAATGGCAAGGAGGTATGTTTTTGCGAAGACAAGTGGTCTGGAGATAACACCCTTGCTAGTCTATTTCCTAGAGCATACGATCTTGCCTTCTCCAAATTTGTACCCATTTCTACCCAAGGGAGATGGCAGGGCTCCAGCTGGGTATGGAAACCTATCATTAGGCGTCCCAGCAATGATGAGGCCAGAGATCAAGCGTCTGCATTATCTCAGTTCTTGTCAGCTTCCAACCTTGCGCCGTCCGATGTGGCAGATAGTCCCTCCTGGACATTAACATCATCCAAGCTCTACTCTGTTAAATCCTTTCATCATCTTCTAGCTGACAGGGGAATGCGTTTTAGTCTCCTTCCTATCATCTGGAACAAAATACTGCCTAGCAAAGTCCAAATCTTCTTCTGGCTCCTTAGTTCCCTCAGATTGAAGACCAAAGACAGACTTGCCTCCCAAGGATAGTTAGTAGACTCTCGCTGTTCTTTCTGCTCAGAACCAGAAACTCACGATCACCTCTTCCTCTCATGTAATCTGGCTCAACAAGTCTGGGCTCCTTTCCTCCTTAAACTGGGTATCGGCTCTCTTCCATCAAATATTGAAGACAGTCTAGCAATCTGTTCAAACCTCTCCATCCAAGCCTCCGTTCGACTTCTATGGGGTGTCTACTTCCCCACCATCTGTTGGGTTTTGTGGAAAACTCGAAACGACCTTGTCTTCTCAAATACCTTGAGTTCCCCTCAGATCATCATCAAGAAGATTGCTAACTACATTCTCTTCTGGTCAGGGGCCTCCACCTCCAAGAAGTCGCTCAAGCTAAAGAAGATCGTCCGTTCGTTTGGACTTCAAGACTTCCTTCAATCTAGTGCTGGCAGCAACCCCATGGCCTGATCTTCTGAAAGCTTTTCTGCTTCTTTTGTATATGCATTTCAGCCTTTTGGATAGTTTTTTTTTGGTTTTCTCTTGTTTTTGGGTTACAGCAGGTTGTTACGTCTTCTTGGTTCCAACTCAAGACATCTTCTTATGAATGGGCTTCGTTGCTCTATTCATAAGAAGATATCTTCTTTTTGTACTGTTTTTTGACCTAATATATATACTGATAGGGCAAAGCCCTATTTTTCTTTTAAAAAAATGAAAAACAATGATCTCATCATGTCCCCTTCATTTTTTTAAAAAAAATATACATCTTTTTCACCCAAAGAATGCACACACGCATACCACTTAACCAAATTCTGTACAGTATCAGTTCGTACACAAAACCTCTAAAACCCTTTCCAAGCAACAAGGACCTCACTAAAGATTTCACTTATAAGCTCTCTATCTCCATTCAACAAAAACACATTGAACTCGTCCTTTATCTCATAAACCTTGCCGAAGTTCACCAGATACCTCAAGCAGCCACTCTTGAGCTTTGACAGTCCGTAGAGGTGCGCGGTCTGCAGCCTCTCGAGCACATTCTTAGCGTCAATGTCCTCCAATAGACTGTCATGGCATGCCTCCTTGAGGTCGTCGATGCTGTACTTGTCGGCGGCACTGAGGAGGGCGAGGCGATGAGCCAAGAACTCTTCGGCTTGGAAGTCGCCGTAGATGTAATTGAGAAAGGCCCTGATCACACATAATTATCAAATAGCTCAGTAAAATATTCGTTAAACAGTGTTCAAATTCGATTTGATCGTTCATTTAAGAGAAATAAAAAAAATATTTTTTAACATTTGTGAATTGAACACAAAAAGGAAGAATATTCACATATGTGATTCATTTACTTATCAAATATACGCCTTTTATATTTAACCCATTTGATTTTATGATTTTTTTTGAGTAACCTTATATTTTATGTTTGTAACTTCTTTAGATTAAACACAGGTTCTACACTTACCTTGAGAAACTTAAAAGCCCCAAACCATACTTACGTACTAATGAAACATTCAAGTTACATCTTTATAGTATAAATATGGATTATAGTATTAACAAAATCCAAAATTATTAAGCAACACAAGATTTCTCTTATTCAGATAATGTTAAATTTGCATATGAATTCAGATTCAATTTAAAAAAAAAAGAAAAAGAAAAAAAAAGACGGGGGTAAACTGCAGATAACCCCTTTATCTATACTGTCAGTAGCGGATAACCCCCTCTCAATTCATTTATTAGCACTTAACACCTCCTAAGCCGGCATTTTGATAAAGATAAATTGCAGTACATGCTATCGAAGATATAACTAAGGTGGTTATTTGCAATTCACCCTTATAATCAATGCAAATACGAACACAACACATTGGTATTTGATTAGACGATACCTGCAAGCATCAAAGGACATGTCGGAGATATGGACAGTGGAGAGAGACTTCTCCTTGAGATCATGAGAGAACATGCTGCGAAATACGGGTGATCGAGTCGCGAGGACGGCGCGGTGGGCGGGGATGCTGCCTCCGTCGCTGGCTGTAATGGTGATGTCGGCGAGGACCGCGTCGGAGAGCATTAGGGCCAGGGAGGTGAGGGATGTTGATAGGGAGCGCGTTTCAATTTGGTGGCCTGTCCATATTGACATTGACTCTCCCCCCTGTGATATATAATAAAGATTAATTTCCTGAAAGAAACTTGACATGTGAATGAACATTTACAAAAAGAAAGAAAAAAAAAATTTGTCGTTAGATTCAGAGTTGATGAAGAACATTGATTTGTCAGACAACTTATGAAGGAGGTTCGTGCACTTTTCTCTAAAAAAAGGAGGTATATGCACTATCAAAAACCCTGCTAAGTTAAACTTATACCCCATTATCTTTTTCGGGTTTTTTGCATATACACCCCTCATATCTTCAATATTTGCACCATTGCCCCTCAAATCTGGCATATTGCCCAAGGAGAAAAATCAAAACAAAAACCTGGCTTTTATGCATGGATCACTTGAGCTCTTATTGGCTCCTAATGCATAACAGGATGGAATGCCTTACTGATGGGGGAACAATCTTTAGATCAAGAAACTCAACATCTATGATGAATTTGCCAGTTAACGGTGTATCGATAGCCCACACGAAGTCATCACTGTTCTTTAACTGCTTGTCACAAATTCCTGCAGAAAACAGTATTAGAATAATTCGCCTGTAAAAATCCTGAGAATGCGATATGATATATAGAAAAGAATATAAATGAAAGAAGGAGGAGACCTGGGTGAACTATAGTTTTCCTACTGGGGGAAGAGGAGGAAACAATTTTGATGTTTAAGGTTGCAACTGGGGGTTGCTCTCTAGTTAAGGTTGACGTCTCTGGGTATAACTTCACATAGAACTGCTTATTCCTCTCCACCGTCAAAAACCTGTAGATCATCATAATTAGTGATCTTTGTGGGATAAAATTAAGAAGGGACGAGAATTTAGAAGTTGGGCATTGCCAAAAGATTATGTAAAATAAAAATTTTAAAAGCCTCAGGTCTAAGATGTAAATTGCTCCAACCTTAATTAGTTTCTCCTTAGGAGAGAGAACTGAACAAACTTCCCAAACTCAAATACCATGAAAACAAAGGATCAAGAATTGCATCAAGTTGGGAGAAATGGGAAACAGAGAGCAAAACTAATTACAATTAATTTCACCTTACATTGCAGAAAAGGACAAATAAACAATTTGGACGAGGAATTAAAAAAAAAAGGTGGTCACGTAGGAAGGCTAAAAGTAACTACAATCTGAGTTAGAAAAGTTAAGGCATGCTCATGATTTCTTTAATAAAAAAGTCAAAACTTATTGAAACCAAAGAAGGAGAGAAGAATTTTATATTTCTCGATGATCATGTAAGAAAAGGAAAATGCCCTATACATATACGCATTGTAGAATATTGATGGAAAATACTATAAAACGAAAAGAACAATAAGGGAAATACTATAAAAGAAACATATATAATAACAATAATGCAAAGATCTTTGTTGTACAACGAAGGAAAGATCAAACCCAACAATTGATTGGCTTGTCCCAAAAAAATTTCCCCCAACTAGATTATCTAATTTCTCATCAGTTCATCCTGAAACAGAGAACCCAGATAATGAAAATAAAAATAAGGACAAGAACAAGGACAGGTAAATAAATCCCTAGCTATCATCATCTGCAACCAAAGAACTCAAAAAGCAAAAGAAGGTTTGTACACGCAACCTAAAAGCGAAAAATAAGAAAAATCCGAATGAATAAAAGAACAAACCAATTCCAAATCCCAATCTTGAAAGGGTCAGACTTTCTATATGTACAAGAAGAGAGAGCCTCTATCCTCCATTGAGCGAGCCTTGATGTAGTCTCGACTCGATAAGCCGAATCACTCATTCCCTCCCCTGAAGAAGAAGCTGCTGCCGCAATCGCGTACTTGATCTCATTGAAGCAATCCAATATCCCCAGGAGCTCCCCTGACTTTCCCAGCTTTGCTTATATCAAAGCCCCTCTCCTTCATAGAAGAAGAAAGAGATAATTAAGCACTCTGTTTTGCTCTGTTTTTTGCTCTGGCTTTTTTTTGTAGTTATGGGTTTTATGGGACAATTAAGCACGCAATGGGATGGGAGTTGCTTCTAAGTTTGAGATGGATGAGGATGTAAGTTGGGTTTTTATTGGGTTTAAAGAGAGAGATGGTGCTTTTGTTGGCTTTCACTGCACTTAAAGAATTTTATTCTGATGCTGCGAAAGGGAGTGGTTTTTTTTTTTTTTTTTGGGAGAAGGGAAAGGGAGTAGTTCTAGAGATAGAAGAGAAATATCAAAGTTTGATTGGGCATGGGTCCAGTTCAGTCGGAGTGAAAAGATTATTTATAAGTGGATGGTGGGTAGGAGAACAGTTTACAAGTATATTTTCTCTTTTAGTTTTCACTGCCTAATTCTTTCTGGAGGCTTTAGGATAAAGACTTGTTATATTGTTGAAACTTAGTATATTTTTGTGGTCTTTTGCATGTTTGTGATTGTAGAATATTTTGAGCTTTATTGTTTTTTATTTGTCTGCTACACCTGGTTAGGAAATTTTAAAAAAATATTAATTAAAGGTCTAATTGCCGATAGACCCATTGTATTATCGCCAAATTACAGATAGACCGTCTATAGTTCTATACGATGTATAGATAGGCCTCTTTGAAATTTTTTTTGGCTCTTTTACAATTAGAAAAATAAAAAAAATATTTTTGACAAATAGATGTTTTGAGGTTAAAAGAGTCATGAAAAATTGGCTTAGGGAGTCTGTATCATTTAGGCGATAGTACAGGGGTCTATCCGTAACATTAGAGGGTTTGTCCGCAATTGGGCGATAGTTAAAGGTGTGTATCCTTGGTTAACCCTAAATTAAACTATGATCCATTTAATTTTTGCAATTTAAGCGAAAAAATAAAGCTTAATATGTATAACAAGTAACTGTTTATATGTCAAAAAGACTTTTTCCTGACCATAATGCCAAATTTCTTCTTTGTGTATGGAGTTGTACGTCCACAATAAAAAGAAAATGTTGATTCACAATTGCTCTTCCATGATTGTTTAAACCATCTTCGGATTTTGATGCTTATGCTTTTTGTTCGAAGCTTGTATTGTTTGATTATTTGAGGGCAACCTGTAACAGAAAGTTTTGAAAATAGATGATGTTTTTGTCCTTCCAATATTCCCAGGGAGGGGGAAAGAGCAAGTGCTGCAGGCTCTTACCCCAGCTCTCAACGCTAATGTGGCAGTGGGAGCCTGTTGCAAACGCCCCATCAAGCTCCTAACAGGTCTCTTTAGGCTGATGTGGACATCATGTAGGAGGTGGGGCCCAGTTTAGCTCCCAAGCGCTCCACAAATTTGTGGATCGCTTGGGAGCTCCTAAGGAATAAAAAACAAATTTTTACACAAACCCTATTTTTAGCCGGCAGCTATGTTAAAAGAGATATTTTTTACACAAAATCCCAATTTTACACAAAAAAACCATGTGATGTGGCATTGAGAGCTCTTGAGAGCTCTTCAACAAGCACTCCTAAGTAGGAGTTTGCTGCACTTGCTCCTACTGAGAGTTCTCTAACACCCAACTTGTAGTTGAGATTTTATATTAAAACCAAGATAAGTAGTTTCAATTTGCATAGAAGAAGCAACAACGACAACAAGTTAAGATCTGAATATTCATGAATATTCATTGTTGTGAAAGCTCCTAGATATCGATTGAGTGCGGTCATGTACTTCCTATGCTTTCCCCTCTTTCTTTTTCTCTTTATAATAACAATGTCCGTAGCGGCCTCCTTTCAATTGAGAGACCCTAGTAAGTTGCAACTAAGGTCTCTTTAAAATGCATTTGGTAGCCTATAATGCGAGTGGTTGTAATTACAACTGCATGCGACGACTAGGCAATTTTTGTTTAGCTGCAAAATATTTATTTTGTTTCAACTGGAGTTGTAATTACAAGTAGAGTTTTTCTATAGAGTGCCCATGGACACTATACAGAAGAGGAGAGAGATAGAGAGAGATGATTGAGGAGGAGGCCCACCTGATTTGCATTGGAATCCCCTATCTAATCATCTCTCTATCTCTCTCCTCTCTTATAGAGTGCCCATGGGCACTCTATACTGTCAAAATAGGAATATAATAATATAAAATCCAAATTAAAGAGTTAGAAAATTCAGGCCTGATCGGGAGCAGTCGTGATGTCACTGCCCTAGAAGATTGAGGACCCGCCTATTGCCCTGGCGCAATCTGTCCCCCCTCCCCTAGCGGTAAAAAACCCATGAATCGGCCGGTCTCTGCACTCGGGCGTGAGTCACAGAGCTTATGCTCAGACGAAAACGGTTGCCCAAAAAATATAAACGTAAATATGTACCCGAAAATTTCTTGGAATATGAGAGTAGAGAAAGAAGAGAGCTTAGAAGTTGTTCTTCTCTTCGTTGATGTATATCTGAATGAGCTCCACGCCTGCTTATATAGGTAAGGAGAAGTATAACCCCCGTTGAATCCAAGGGACCGTTACGCACAAATCTTGCTTCCGTTACCCGCATGTCGTTACAAAACGTGTAAAACGTGCAAAAATAAAAGCTTGAGAAGCAAAAAATGTGTGCGTGTACGGTGCGGCGCGGCGTGGCGCGCGCGTGCGAGGCGAGGCGTGGCGAGACGTGGCGTGTGTGCGCGCGCACACGTGTGTGAGATAGATATGCAAAGCCCACAAAACCCAAAATACTATTCAAAACCCAATAAGAAGAGAACCATTATATACCCTATACTATTCATCTTATTTTCCAATGTGGGACTATTCACAAAGGCAAAAATTGCCTTTTCATGAACAAAGCATCCAACAGTCCCCCCCCCCAAAGGCAATATTGACTGAAAATTCAAAGATAATAAATCAATAAATAAATCATAAAATAAATATAGGTTGGACAACCTTTCGTATCGTGAATTCGGGAGAGGTAGCTTTCGGCTTTGAACCTTTCCTTAGTGAGTTCATCGCCACCTGAGAGACATAATGGACTAGGTCTTAAATTAGGCCTCTTGGATCAGGTATTGATAAAAACACACACAATACATTTTCATCTATTGAGCTAAACGGGTTGAGCGTTAAAGGCTATGCTCACAAAAAACCGACTCATGAGAGTTTCTAGGAGTCAGCCCTGCCCCCCCTAACCGCGGCCATCACGGTTCCTCTCACGTAGGTAAGTCCTCAAAGGGTACTATAACTGTTTATTTAATACCCCCCACAATACACACGTTGGACTTATTAAGAGTAAAACTCAGCCTAGCCAGCTGTATCATAAGAGCATCGTCATCATAGAGAAGGGGTAGTAGAAAATGCTACATAATGATATTTAAATATATCTAGGTCGATGCTCCACTCGAGAGTCACTTGTCCAGCTTGTTTCTACCACATTGAACCGACATTAGGACTACGTCTCCAAATAAGGGTTGTGTTGCCGCTGTTAGTGGCCTCATTTATGGGCTTAACCCCATCTCCCTCGATGAATCCAGAACCACACTCCTGGATAATCCTTAGTCAAAGGGCCAGCAAGATTTTTCTCAGACTTTACAAAGTCCAAGATCACAACTTTTCCTAACAAGCGTTGTACAGACTTATATCTTATTTGAATATATCTGTTATGTTGTTTATTTACATGTACTTGCTTTAGAAGCTCTATGGTAGATCTAGAATCAGAGTGAATGAAAATAGGAGGAGAGGGTTTAGGGACCAAAGGAAGTTCAGAGAGAAGATCTTTTAACCATTCGGATTCTGTGCAAGTAATATCAAGAGTAATCAATTCAGACTCCATGGTGCTCCTGGCAATTACAGTTTGCTTACAAGATTTCCAGGATACAGCTGCACCACCATAAAGAAATACATATCCAGATGTAGACTTTATATTGTTCGAATCCGTGACCCAGTTGGAGTCACTATACCCTTCTATAACATCAGGGTAACCAGTGTAAGTCAAGCAATAGTCAATTGTGCCTTTCAGATATTTGAATACTCTTTCTAAGGCAGTCCAATGATCTTTGCTAGGGTTGCTAGTATACCGGCTCAGTCTTCCTACAGCATAGGCTATATCAGGTCTGGTCCGGTTGGATATGTAAAGAGAGATCCAATCAGTTGAGAATACCTCAGCTGGGAGACAGGATCACCTTCATTCTTCTTCAAGGATATAGAAGAATTATAAGGTGTGGAAACAGGTTGAGAGTTATGAAAGTTGAATTTGATTAGCATTTTCTCAATGTTATGGGAAAGACTCAAAGATATTCCTCTAGTGTCTCTAGAGATTTTTATTCCAAGTATCATGTCAGCAAGAACTAAGTCTTTCATATCAAAGTTTTTGGAAAGATAATCCTTAACCTTTGAAATTAATTCAAGTGTTGTTCCAAAGATAAGGATATCATCAGCATAGAGACAGAGAATGACATAGACATTGTTTATCACTTTAGAATAGACACATTTATCGTGTTCATTCACAGTGAAGCCATATTGTGCAATGACGTTGTCAAATTTCTGGTGCCATTGTTTAGGAGCTTGTTTAAGACCATACAAAGATTTAACAAGCTTACAGACTTTGTTTTCCTGGCTCTTGGCAATAAGGCCTTTAGGTTGGTGCATATAGATCTCTTCATCTAAATCACCATTCAAGAAAGCAGTCTTGACATCCATCTGATGTATGATTAGCTTATGGGTAGCAGCAAATGTTAATAATACTCGGATAGTTGAGATTCGGGCTACAGGAGAATAGGTATCAAAATAATCAATGCCATTTTGTTGAGTATAGCCTTTAGCTACTAATCTGGCTTTAAATTTATCTATGGAACCATCAGCTCTGAGTTTCTTCTTGAATATCAACTTACAACCAATAGTCTTTGTAAGGACCATGAATTTTAATACTAGTTAAAATAATTTTTTTAGTATTTTAAAATATTTAATTATGATTTTTAAAAGAGTATTTGTATTTTTCTTGGATTTCTACAATTTTCTATGATTTAAAGTCTAAGTTTTATATTTATTTAAATGATATTAATATTTATAAATAAATTTTATGCGGTGAAAATTTATGGAATTTATCTGTTGCGTTATCGATGCTGTTACATGTCATTTTGAATAATATGTTGTATTATTTTTATTATTACGTACATTTTCATATAAT
This sequence comes from Asparagus kiusianus, assembly GCA_022839385.1. Lineage (NCBI taxonomy): Eukaryota > Viridiplantae > Streptophyta > Magnoliopsida > Asparagales > Asparagaceae > Asparagus > Asparagus kiusianus. The sequence goes on from BQKN01066281.1 coordinate 220,032, forward strand.
ATGTTGTATTATTAATTACGTATTATTTGTATAATTTAATGTATTATTTCTATTGTTACATATTATCTGTCGTATTAGTATAACTTGTACATTTTACTGTGTATATAATTATCCCATAATTATTTGATTTTGAATGTAAGTAAATATATTTTATTTAATAATTATTCTCATTTAATTATACAATATGGGTATATTTCGACTATTTCGTATTCACTGTTGTATTATCACAGTATGTATGTTTTTATTTGTAGATAATTATTATGTAATTAGTTTAATTTTTAAATACCCGTAACTATTTTATTTTAATTATTTTTGTTAATTAAATACCTAACCCTAACCCTAATATGATAATATATATATATATAAGTTTGATTTTTTGTTTTCGATTCTCTTGCTTCTTCCCAAAACCCTCAGCCGCCTTTACTATCATCTTCTCTCTCTTCATCTTTTCTCTCTCCCCGACGCAACCCCAACCCCGTCGCCACTCACCCCGCGGCCGCCGCCTGAGACCCGCCAGCCTCGTCGCACCATCGTCGTCGGCCACCCAACTCCGTCGCTCTCCATCTCTTCATCTCTTCTCCTCCCCGCCTCTCGATCTCGCTACCGCAAGCCTCCACGCCCAGCCACCACGAAGCCACCGCCACTCCAGCCTCCTCGACGAACTCACCTCCGACAGCACCGCCGCCGCCGACGAACCCTTGCTCGAGCTGCCCAACCTCACAGCGCCACCCTAGCAACCCAATCCCGCCCCGCCTACTTCGCCGCCGTCCCCACCTCATCTCGCTGCACAACTCCGACCGCCGCGACCCCAAGCTCTCGTCACCCTCCTCTGAGCTCGTCCAACTCCGGCTACCCCTGCTCCCCCTCGCAGCCGCTGCCAGCACCCCATCGATGACAGCCACCTCTGCCTCCTCTACAGCCGTCGTCCGCCTCCGGCCACCACAGCAGCCCAACCCTGCAGTTTCCTACCGACGACCAGCGCCCTCGCCGTGCCCCGTCGACCTGACGCCTCCTCAACCATCGCTGCCCGACGCCCCTCGCCTCCACGTCGACGTCGCTGACGACACCTCCACCACCGAGCAGCCCTATAGCCACGCCGAGATCCCCACGCCGCAGTCGTGCTCCGACCCGCGTCGATTCGTTCGACAAAATCCCGAGGCAAGATCCCGATACTCTCTTGACTTGTCATTCAATTCTTAGATTTGTTGTGAATTAATTAGTTGCTTGCAAGATCCCATTGCTCAGTTGTCATTCTTTACATTTTAGATTGTTATGAATTATCTGCATATTTTGAATTGTGAATTGTTATTATCTGCGTGGGACTGTTGACGATGATATTAAATAATTTCAAATGATAAATTAATGTTTTTCTAGATTAATTAGAATTATTATTATGAGATATAATTTTTAAAAGAGTTACTTTGGAAAAAATAGTTTAATTTGAAATTATTTTAGAATAATAATTGATGAGAAATAATTTTAAAGAATTTATTCTAGAAAAGAGAATATTATTATAATGAGAAATAATCTTAAAAGAAATTATTTTGGAATATGAATTATTTTCTGAATTACATAGTTGTTGTTCATGATTACATTTCATGTTTGTGAATATTTTACTGTATTCGACATGTCATGATGTGGTTGCGTGAAATTAATGTTATTAATATCGCCTTGTTGTGTTTGAGAACCTTAGTAGTTCATGACTTAGTGGCATTGTGCGTCATGAACAAACCTAGTGACACGTGTGGGGTGTGTTGACTGAGTTTAGGTGGTGAACTCGAGTTATAGTGTGGATTATGATTGTCGACTTAGAAAAGCGAGAAGAGTTGGGATGAGGAATTCTTGGTTTATGTGATCGGATGTGGATGTTGGTTATTTTTCAGGCTCGCACCAGCTGATCGTTTCACTCTGGGGTGGGTCTAAGGAACAGTGGTATCGTGGTTATTGTTATTTCCAGGTTCGTACCAGTGAATCGTTTCGCACTGGGGTGGGTCTGAGGAGCTGTGATCGGATGTGTATTGTTTATTTCCAGGCTCGCACCAGTGAATCGTTTCGCACTGGGGTGGGTCTGAGGAATGGTGATATTGTGATTATTGATTATTTCTAGGCTCGCACCAGTGAATCGTTTCGCACTGGGATGGGTCTGAGGAACGATGATATTATGATTATTGATTATTTTCAGGCACGCACCAGTGAAATGTTTCGCACTGGGGTAGGTCTGAGGTACTAGTGAGATGTGGTTGTTAACCTGATATCCGATAATATGAACTTTGACTCTAGTGAGACGTGGTCCAGTGAGTTGTGATAGGATGGCTAGTTGTTTTCTTTTCATACATAGATCGGGATTAATATTTAATTATTTACAATTTGAGACATATGATATATACATGAGAGTTTCCTTGTTTGGATTATTTCGCTCGACATACTACGTCTCATGTTGTAGATTTTTAGGTATTAATTCTATCTATTGTATGCCCCTGTTACTTGGATGATTAGACTGATCGCCAGCTACATGATCTCGTTACCTGATCGATTCTGGATGCTTTATGTTATCATGATTTAATAGTGTTTTCATGTTGATTTGTGGATTTCAATTGTATGTTCTTTTATTGTTTGTGTTATCGTATCGTTTTTCGCATTGGATTTCCGTTCGTTCTATTTTCTTTGTAGGGTCGGGTCTTGCCGTGTGCTATACACGCTGACGTATACCTGTTTTCTTTGGTGTACGTCAGACTTAGAGGAAGAACAGGTTCAACAGGAGTCAGAAGATTCTCAACAGGAGTGTCCTATAGACGGAGCAGAAGACGAAACCGAAGCTTAGTTATTCCTTTCAATTTATTTTTGTAGCACTTTCTTTTCCTTTTGATCAGTGTATTTTTATATTCTCCAGTATTTTATTCAGATAGATTTGTATAAGGGCATGTTGACCCGAATTTTATGTCTCGGATATTATCCCATTTGTGATATGATATTTCTTCATTCTGAGTTTGTCTATTATATTCTTGTTGATTGCGATCGGGGACCTGTGACTTCGCATTGTATTTATTTCCAGACGCTTAGCGTATTAGATTGAGTAGAAAGAGTTTTATTATTTATTTCTACTCAACCTAATACGTCGTGGGCTTGTTCACGTTCCGATTCCCGGATATTTTAGAAAGCGGGGCGTGACAGGTTTACAACCTGGAGGTAAGTCGGTGAGTATCCAAGTATGGTTTTCCATGATAGATTTAATTTCATTATCAATGGCTTCTTTCCAGAAAGGAGATTCAGGTGAATCCATTGCTTCTTGGAATGAACTTGGATCACCTTCAACAAAAAAGGTAAGGAAGTCTTCTCCAAAATCCTTTTCGATTTTACCTCTTTTGCTTCTTCGAGGTTCAATATCAAGAGGTTGAGAAGAACTGGAAGATGGTAGATCAGAAGGAATAGATGATCTAGGATTTTTTGAGATTTTAGATTTGAAAGGAAAGATGTTTTCAAAGTAGACTGCATCTCTTGCTTCAATGATGGTATTATTGGATATGTCACTGATTTCAGAGTTGATGACTAGAAATCTGTTAACATTACTATCTAGTACATATCCAATAAATCAGCATCTACAGTCTTAGAACCAATTTTTCTCTTCTTAGGTTCGGGAATAGCTACTTTAGCCAAGCAACCCCAAACCCGGAAGAAATTCAGATTAGGAGATCTCCCCTTCCAATATTCATAAGGAGTTGTATCAGAATTTTTCTAGGGAATCCTATTAAGAATGAAACAAGCAGAAAGAAGAGCTTCACCCCAGAGATTTTCAGGTGCTCCTGAACTGAGTAACATACAGTTCACCATGTCCATTAGGTTTCTATTTTTTTGTTCAGCTACCCCGTTAGACTGTGGTGTATAGGGAGCAGTAACCTCATGAATAATACCGTGTTCTTAGCAATATTCAGTCATATGATTTGAGGTATATTCCCCCTACGATCAGATCTTAGAATCTTGATCTTCCTGTCAAGTTGGTTCTCAGATTCAGCTTTGTACACCTTAAACCTATCTAAGACTTCATCTTTAGTTTTGAGAAGATAGGTGTAACAATATCTGGAGTGATCGTCTATAAAAGTCACAAAATATCTCCTACCCCCTCGGGTGAGAACTCGGTTTGAGTCACACACATCACTATGAATGAGTTCGAGGGGTTCGAAGTATCTAGTTATAGACTTGAAGGGTTTTTTAGTGTGTTTCCCTTGAACACAGATTTCACACTTAGATGAGGTATCATGAGAAGATTTGGGAATAAGGTTTAATTCACTCATTCTCTACAAGGTTTAAAAATTAACATGTCCAAGTCGTCCATGCCAGACATCACAAGATTCAACAATTTGTATAACAGAAGACTCAGAGATTTTATTAGAACTGGAATTGATTACATTGAGTTTGAAAAGGCCATTGCAGATAAAACCTTTTCCTATGAAAACATTACTCTTTGTAATCACAAATTTGTTGGATTCTTGTACAATCCTATAACCATCTCTAAGAAGAAGAGATTCACTAATCAGATTGCAACGGAGAGAAGGAACATGATAAACGCCTTGCAGATGAAGAGCTTTCCCAGAAGTCATGGTGAGCTCTATACGTCCACTTCTTATTATTGATTTAGTGGAGTCGTCTGCTAAGCTTATGCTTCCTCCACTTGATTCCTGGTAATTTGAAAACCAAGAGCGATCATTACCAATGTGGTTATTTGCTCCAGAATCCAAATACCAATAAGTGGAAGAAGTTAGAGAATTTACAAGATGAGATGAAGAGGCTAACCTGAAAGAGGTTGGATTCATTTCAATCATATTAACTTTGTTGGATCCACTTCCTTTAGGAGCAGGTTTAGCCGGTTCCTTCTTCCGAAAAAACAGTTGGGAGCCATGTGGTTGGTTCTACCACAGACAAAGCAAAACTTTTCATCAGACTTATGGCTGGAAGAATTGGGATTTGATTTGAAGGAAGATTTGTTGAAAGATTGTTGATTTTTCTTGAATTTCTTCCCTTTGGGTTTGAAATTCCTAGATTTAGGCTTATCCTCTACCAAATTTACTTTAGCTTTTGTTTCATTCTTGGTGTTGGAATTTTGCATACGCTGGTCTTCAATACGAATAGCCTTGAGGGCTTCAGTTAAGATTAGATCTCCTTGCTTGTGTCGGAGATCTCTAGCAAATCTAGACCTGGAGGGAGGGAGTTTATCAATCAAACAGGAAACTTTATAATCGTCAGTAAAAGTGTTTCCTTTTAATTGGAGAAGACGGAGAAAATCTAGGAATTCATGAATTTGTTCATTAATGGGCTTGTCATCAACCATCATGAACTTATTGAAGGAGGAGGAGGTGAAACACAGAATTCCGGCATCTTCATAGTCATATTCTGCTTCAAGAGCATTCCATAGGTCTTTTACACTTTTGAACTCATAGTATATGTCATAAAGGTTGTCCGCAAGTGCACTAAGAATCCTATGACAACAATGATAGTTGATTTCTTCTGGTTTCATAGAGCTAGAAAAGGAGCTAGCACCAGAACCAGAAGTGGAAGGAGCAGGCTGTGCAGGATTAGGAGTCAAAGGTTGAGAACCACTAGTATAAGACTCAGGAGTGTCAATAGCAGATAAAAGACCTAAGGTAGTGAGCCAGTATTTCATCTGATTAGCCCACCGTTTATAGTTGACACCGGTGAACTTCTCAGGTTTGACACTTTTTGAATGATCAGGAATTGTCATAAGTCCAATTTGAGTTTACTAGTCTAGGTAGATGTAATCTGATCAAATAAAGGATTTTGTCAATACTACTAGACCAGAAACTTATTAAACCTGCTCTTAACCAAAAACTCTAAAAGTAAAAAGATTAAAGTTTTACTAGGGTAGTTTGGCCAGGTAAGGATAGTACTAGAGGTTGATCAAAGATCTATTAAGTACCTCGTTTCTTACAGAGTGCTTTACGCAACCCTTAAACCTTACCTTAGACACCAACTAATCCAAGAAAACTTAAACCGGTTCACTTAAAGATTTTTTATTTTTGACAGATACAGAAATTGAATACAGAAGTAGCAAAAAAAACTAATTTAGATGCAACAAATTAAAACAATTAACTAATACAACAAGTAATTACAATATATAAAGATTCGGGTGAACAGTAATCCCGATGAACAATAATTTTTTTTCAGATTTAAATTAACAACAAGAAATTTTGATCAATCTTCTAGATTGCTGTCAAAATAGGAATATAATAATATAAAATCCAAATTAAAGAGTTAGAAAATTCAGGCCTGATCGGGAGTAGTTGTGATGTCACTGCCCTAGAAGATTAACGACCCGCCTTTCGCCCTGGCGCAATCTGTCCCCTCTCCCCTAGCGGTAAAAATCCCCGGAATCGGCCGGCCTCTGCACTCGGGCGTGAGTCACAGAGCTTATGCTCAGACGAAAACGGTTGCCCAAAAAATATAAATGTAAATATGTTGCCGAAAATTTCTTGGAATAATGAGAGTAGAGAAAGAAGAGAGCTTAGAAGTTGTTCTTCTCTTCGTTTATGTATATCTGAATGAGCTCCACACCTGCTTATATAGGTGAGGAGAAGTGTAACCCCCGCTGAATCCAAAGGACCGTTACGCATAAATCTTGCTTCCGTTACCCGCATGCAGTCGTTACAAAACATGTAAAATGTGCAAAAATAAAAGCTTGAGAATCAAAAAAATGTGTGCGTGTGCGGTGCGGCGAGGCGCGCGTGCGTGGCGTGTGTGTGTGAGATAGATATGCAAAGCCCACAAAACACTATTCAAAGCCCAATAAGGAGAGAACCATTATATACCCTATACTATTCATCTTATTTTCCAATGTAGGACAATTCACAAAGGCAAAAAAATTGCCTTTTCATCTTTTCATGAACAAAGCATCCAACACTCTATAGAAAAACCCTTACAAGTATAGTCGTGAATGCTCCTAAAGTTGTTGCAGCTCACCAACTTATGAAAATTTGAACATAAGGCACTTGCAATTAGGGGTGCCAAACCGTATCCATATCCGAGGAAATATCTGTAACCGTATCCGTAAGGATACGAATATGGTTACTCAAATCTATAACCAATAGGATATGGTTACGGATATGGTTTTGTAGTGAAATATCCGTATCCGTATCCGAAAATATCCGAATACATATTGGTCATACTCTTACGATAGTTTCGATTCTTAGATTATGGATTTGTGGTTAATTTTGATGATCAAGATGTCTAATCTTAGCTTTTCAATCATAATAAACATATTAACGAACTCTTTTTGTATCACATGACTATATTTTTCTGAATACTATCTAGTTTTCTCATATCCTTTTTTGTATCCGCATGCATATCCGTTTATATATCCGCATCTATATCCGTAACCGTATCCGATTTTGGCGGATATGGATATGAATTTTTCTTACTGACGTATATCCGTATCCGTATCCGAGATGGGTAAGCGGGTATGGATATGGTAAGTGCCATATCCGAGCCGTATCCGCTCCGTTAACACCCCTACTTGCAATTATTAAAAAATCTATAAAAATTCAAAATATCAAAACCATATCTTAAACTTCCAGAAAGATAATAAATTATTAAAAACTTATTAAAAATAAGAATTTTAAAATTTTAAATAACAAAAAGTCAAAATATTTAAACTTTTTGATAATATACCTAAAAAATTTAAAACCAAGCCAAGAATTTTGTAAATAACATAGTTTTGTTAAAATATAATTTTTCAAATATCAAATATTTGTAGGAGTTTTATCAAAATATAATATATTTTTTAGAATGTATACCGGCCATGATATGTTGCGGCCAAACTCGGGGAGCTGATATAAATATGAATTACAACTTTGGGATTAGGGGTAAATAGAACAATAAATGTTGCTGATTAGACTATTCTCTTTTAAATTTCTTCCTCGTTTCAACAGAAAGAAATGTGGTTCTTTCAACAAATCATCAGTTTTAAAGAAAGTCAAAGAAGATAAACTCCATATTTTTCTCTCTTGTAGTATGAAAATAGTTTAAAAGTAGCAGCCTAATTATCACTACTTGGCAACAATAGCTAATATAGGTTTATGAATGGTATATTTAGGATTTAACCTAGCGTCCCTATATTCCCTCATCTCTTGTAATAGAAAGGGTGCCCTTTAATATATAATTAACTATGTACAAGGTTTATAAAATATTACTAATACCATAGTTTTTTTTGAATGAAAATAGGGCAGATTGCCCTATTATATATTTATAAACCAGAATGTAAGCTTTTACAAAAGATATCTGATTGTGATTTGGCCAGAGACTCAGATATGGAGGAATGAAACCAAATCACCAAAAGATGTCTCGGAAATAAGAACAAAACAAAACATCGTGCCCAAAGAAGACAACTAGATATAACCTGTCTTCCTCGTGATCCCCTGGGACCTGAATCCTCAAAACCAAAACCAAAACATCTGCAAAGTCACTACCCTTGAGAACCTGGAAATCCATAACTGTCTGCACTTGACTCTGCAATATCAGGTAGCCCCGAGCTGGATATGAACTTTTTCAATTTGATAGCTTTCTTAGAGGAGGAGGCACATGTCTAGAAAAGAAGAAAGTGGACAGCCTTGTTGATGATTTGCTGAGGCGTGGTAGACAGGTTACAGAAGAGACCCAACAAACGGTGGGGAACCTGAAGCCCCATAGCAGCCGAATAGGAGCTAGGATGGACGAGTTTGAGAAGATAGAGAGACAATGGTTTATGTTGGTGGGGAGAGATACAACACCGATTTTCGAAAGCCAGGGAACCCAGATTTGCTTGGCGAAATGGCACGTGAGGAAAAGGTGGTCATGGGACTCTTGTTCATAGCAAAAGGAGCAGGTAGAGTCTGCCAGCCAACCCTGAGCTGCTAATCTATCATTTGTTATCAATCTGCTCTGGCTAAGAAGTCAGGAAAACATCTGAACTTTGCTAGGCAACAGCTTACTCCATACTATAGAGTTGTATGGAAAACGATGACCTCTACTAATTCCATAGTTGAAGGGGTAAACACAGTTTAATCTAAATTCTATAATGTGTTTAGACCATTATATAAAGATATCAAAGGGAGGAAGTCCATAAAAATTCGTTCTTGTTCTTTGACTAGTGTTCCTGATATGCTAAAAGTTTCTTTTCGATTTTTTTTATATTTAGAAAGGACAAAGTGGTATTTTTCCATAAAAGTAAGATCTTGCTTTTTGAATTTCTATCTTTTACTAATTATAAGACTATTAGTTCTTAGATTCGAGTCTCATTCAGACATCGTGTTATTCACAAACATGGTAAAACTGCTAAAAATACCAATACTTCTTGAAGCTCTTTAGAAAATTGTGAATGCTTCGTATGACATTTCAATATAATAAATGTCAATTATGTTATGAGTCTTTTTAGACTAAAATAGCATAAAGATAAAGACTACGGCAGCTATTTAGTTTTAAACTTTGACATTTGAATTTCAGTCTTCACCTAGATTGAGAATGAAAGCTTATATGCCCTAAAATTTTTGGAGCCACAAGTAGGTGAAAACCCACAAAATTTCCGTAAGTATGAATACAATCTATGCACATCTATTTACCCTTTAAAAGAGGGAGTTTATGAAAAACTTTACCCTCCCCAAAATAGCCTTCCACCAAATTTAATTACCAAACATATCCTGAATTCATAAACCACTTTACCCTTTCATCAGTTACGCCTATATTCCTCCTCCTTTCAATTCATCGATTACGTACCCTCCTCTGATCTTTCGTTACCTCCACCAACTTTTAAAGATGAATTCAATTCACCAGTTCATCCGTTACCCTTCTTCTAAGCCCATCTTCTTAGTTCTTTAGTTACGCAGTCCCACGATCTTAAGCCATCAATTTCTAAAGATGATTGTTATTGCCCTAATCATCAACGTTGCGCCTCCGCCATCATCTCCTCAGTTGTCAGAATTTTAGCATCGGTTAGAATGATTTTACTTCTTTCTCTTCATTCCTCTCATTTTGTTCTAATTTTAAAGAAAAATTTCATTTAATTTTCTTCTAATTAGCCATCATCTCATTTTGTTCTAATTCAACAATAGGTCAAGGATTGTCCGAATTAGGGCTTGCTTCAAGTCTTCATCTTGCTCCTATGTCAGTTTCATCAGGTAAAAATTCAATTGTTATATTCTGTGAAATTATGGTTTCTGTCCTTTTAGTTAATTTTGATGAATTAGTTTTTTTTTAGCTGAATTGAGGAAATTAGGGGTGGAGGACTTTGTTAGATAGTATTTGCAGACACAAGTGGGGAAAGTTGAGTGAGTTAGGGAGGGCTAGATTTTTTCTAACTGTATCAGTTTTGTTCTCACATCTAAATTCCACGACATAATTTACATGTACAAGCATATTGCGTGTGTGGGTGTATTTCTGTTTGCGTATTCATGTTCTTTTGCTTGTGCAATAAGGAGATAATGTTGATAGACTGAACAAAAACACACAATTTTGTAATATGGGACATAAGCCTACATAAGCCTGATAATTGTATCGGTGCAGCCTCATAATCAGGTATGCAGGCGCATAACCTGCATAAGCCTGATTGTGCAAGCAATATGGGACATCATCTATTTTCTTTCCATTAGTTTCCCCTCATTTTTTTCATTCTTGACTGATTTGACATTAAGCCCTGCCTTACGTTGGACCTGCTTTCTGTGACTAGGACGATTTAACATTGATTCAGTGCATTGTCTTCCCTACATGCAATAGTACAAATGAAACTCCACTTTTACTAGCATTATTTTGTATTTTGTATTAATTTTTGTGTTTAAATAACGGAGAGTAATCCTGTGAAGTATTTTGTAGTTTATTATCAACAACAAAGTGCTTCCTTGCCTTCTTCAACTACTCACGCATAATTACAAAAAGAGCATTAAAAAGAAGCTTGCTAGACGCTCTCAAATATTACCGCTGGAACTAGAACTCAGATCCAGGTAATACATTCTCTCCCAGTCCTTTCTCTTAATGGTCCCATGCTGAGATTCTTGCTGGAAGCCTGTAATTATACAGATTACACAATCTCTTTTCTTCATTAATTGACATTTCTCATAATGCATCATTCTCTCAAGGATAAAGTGACACAGAATCGATGGAGACGGTTGTTGTTATGTTATTCCAGAGAAGGATTGTAATTTAAAATTTTAGGATATGCGATGTATATGTTGTTTGCTATAAACCAACGTTGTGTTTACTATATATATTGCTAACATATGTGTTATATAAAGGTATCTATATTAATACAAACTAAAATGGATCATTATGTATACATTAATGGTTAGGCTCGATTAGTGGATCATAGCATTGACGAGCACAATCCTTCTTGGATTCCAGGTTCCTTAAGTTTATAATTTGTACATTTAAACTTAAAATTTGTGCAATTATATTTACTCACTAAACTGTAGACATGAACATTTATACCACGAAGCAGTATCACCTCGGACACACATTAAACATGATACTTCTACTTTGTTTTTATTTTTCTATCTTATTTTTTGAATTTGATTGATTTGATGTGCTTATGTGTATTATCTTCTTGCATCCATGTGTTTAATGCCCATACTCCTGCAACATAGGATACTAACATAAGGCTTTGCTGCATTCAAAGGCTGTCATTCTACTAACAAGAAACTGATTCGTAGCAAATTGAGGCATGGAAAGAAGGAAACTGCAACTTTGAGGTTCATTAGCCAGAGGAGACAAATCAGCAACATTTGGCAATGATTTAAAATATAGATTATTCTAACTCCATGGGTATGTAAAGGCAAAATAGAAAAAAAAATATCGCAGTAAACAAATCAAATTTCATAATATATTTCTGATTCGCAACCCAAATTGCGCCAGGTATAGGATGGTACATCTTTAAGCTTATGTCATCCAATGACAGTATGATAGATATATTACATATTGCTCTGATACCCTCTTTTTGGGCTAAGGAAACAATTAGTAGTAGGTAGACTTGAAATACCCACAATTTGCCTGTAAGAAGTTCTTCACAATTTGTTTTCTGGATTTTGCATATACTTACAGGCAGCTATAATCTTGCTATAATATATGTACTGGTCAGTGCAGATAATATACTATGTATTGTACACCCTTCAAAATATGAGCTTTAAGTTGTGATTTCATAGAAATCTCATGATAACAAAGTGGCGAGTTCTTAAGCAAATTGAATTATCTGAAGGGATTTCAAAATATGAGTTTTAAGTTTCCAGATAGAGGTAGTCAGATTATATATTTATATTAAAAAAATAGAATACAGTTACATAACCTTTCAATGTGTGACTAAACAAATAGAATACAACTACATGTTTTAGGAGGCCTTAAGTTGTTCAAAGTCATGCCATCCAAGGATCTCCAGTTGTTCGTGAGCTTTTATTCATTTATTTCATTGCAATATCATATTCTATTGGACAGTCTAACCCTGAAGCAGAAAGTGTAACTAACATTTGTTGAATTTGATTTCTGCAAGGTCATGGTTGCTTCATTAACAGTCACTAATACAAACATGAACCATCTATATTTTGAAGCCTTTAAATTAGAGGATTCAGGTTTTTGTGGTACAATACTACAGAAGAATAGGAATTTGAAGCAAACAGGCACATGAACTTCAAATAAATGAATCATTTTCTTTAATAAAAGTATCTAAATACATTCCTTTACACTGGACAAGGAAATAGAAAATAAAATGCAAATACTAGAGAAATAAAGAAATAATATGAAGTGCATACTCATATACAAAAAACAAACAGCAGATCATTTTTCCCCAAATACTAGAGAAGATATGTTTGCTTTGTTTCCTGATAGAATCCCATTAGACTCAAATACTCCCAAATCTTCTTAATTTTCTTTACTTGTTTTAATGCACACATTATACCGTTCCTAAAGTTTTATTTGTGGATGTTAATAAATAATTTTAAAATTGGTGAGTGAAAAATTAATTGACCTTCAAATATTTAAACTCTTGTAGTTTTTTAATATGCATCACGTGCAAAAGTGACTTGCCCTCGATGAAACCCCTGATGCCTCTAAGGACTCAGGTAACTTATGTTGTCATAAACTTCTTTTAACATAACAAGTCGCGGAAAGAGAAGAGGGGGGAAAATTATATTACTAATGGTTCATTTATTTATCTTTTCATTTCTTTGTTCCACTTTGTTGAAATTATTAATTTTTAGTAATATCATTAATGCTTAATTCTCTTGTATCTTGCAGCATTGGACAAAATTCCTCTTATTCATTCTATGTCTATAAAGGATCAGAAGATTCTGATAAACTATGGTAGAGGCCAATTCGAATGTTCAACACCTAGCATGTATGTTGATTTCACTATGCTCCAGAGATCAATACTAGAACCATTCATTTTAGTTAATTCAAGTTGTTGCTTCTCTTGTAGGTTTTTCCTTAATGTATCTTCATTTAAAATGAGTTGCTCCTGGCCGGACAAGAGGACTAATTATCTCTGCAATCAACTCATCGACAAATAATATTAATGGGTTCAAACAACTTTAACAATCCATACATCAAGCAATTGGAGAAAGATGTCTGCACTATCACTGACATGTTATTGATTTTGTACTACGACATAAGAGATGAAACAGAGTAGTGTTTGAACACCAAGAGAGCTAGCATGTTAAGTTGTAGTTGAGACATGGTTATGGTTCATTCGTTGCTATTAGATAAATCATTATGTTCTGTGATCTAAGTGAAATGAGATTGCAAAAAATTGTTTCATGGGTGGTGATGCCTACATTTATAGTATCATTGCTTTTAGCCTGTGATAAGTCATCTTTAGTGGATCTATGCGACATCTGAATTTCATTATAAAAAAAAACTTATTGGAGCGCAATATGAGAGAACTCTACATGAAATATAAATTAAAGCTGATCCATATCTGTAAAGATAGTACTAATTCTTTTTAGTTATAGTATCATGGTTTTCCTCCTTTGGTTTCATTTACAATTGATTTTATCAATGATAGAACTGTTGTTATCAAACAATAAATAAATAAATATAATTTCACTATTGAATCCTTTTGAATTTTTAAATTCTATCCATATGTTTGATACATGGTTTAAATTAAATAAATCTTAATGAAATGAATCAATAATAAATTAAAAATTTACCACGTGTATTGCACGTGCAATCATACTAGTAAATAAAAGAAAAGGAATAAAAGGAAACATATTCTTGCAGTAATGTCAAATAAGTTTAGACGACAACTTTGTCTTTAGACTTGTCTTTCACGGAAGTTTAGACCCCGGGACCTTGGAAAAGGATTGATGGGAACCAATTAAATCAAAGAAATAATTAATAAATGAAATAAATAACGATGTAATTGCCTTTAATTATTCTTTGGTGATACCAAGTGGAGAAGAAAAGTATCCCAGATTCCTATATTGGCCTCCGCACCGCACCCACTAGAATCTGTAATTAGCACTCCACTCCAGCAAGCAATCTAATCCAAGTATCCAATAACGTCGAATATATATTTAATATAAACTAACACATTTTTCTTTTGAAAAATGACTTGAACATCTATTTCCTTCTAATTAATTATCCGAAATTTGAACATACAAGCAATGTGATGCTTTTGTAATTGTGAATACAAGGGAATGCATCTTGACCATCCACTTTCGTTGGTGCTCGTCCTTTATAATCTTTTGAAAGTTTTTTCTTAGACCAAACATAATGACCCACTTGAAGAATAAAATGCCTAGGGTCAGGTTCAACGGTTGAAACTTTTGCTAGGGTCACATCAAGGTAACAAAACACTCGTTTGGTTTACCTGCATTTGTTCACACGCAATAAAATAAAAAGATAATCTAAACAATTAGGCTTGGTAAGTTAGTATTGTTTCAGGCTCTAAAACATATATGATTTACCCACCGTGGGTGACGCACGTGGTCTATGTTAAAAGCGGCGAAGAAAAACAAGACGTGCACAGGAGGAGGCTCATCGGTCGACTGATCGGGTCTGATCGTTCGACCGATTCTACCGCTAGAAGATTACAATTGTTTCGGGACGGTCGACTGATCAGAGCCGATCAGTCGACCGATAAACATGCACAAGCAGGAATTGAAGCCGATTGGTCGACCGATGCACCCCTATTGCACTCGTTGGTTGTTCTTCTGTCATTGCTCGACGACTCGTTTGATTTGTACGTACGCTTCCGCCGACGCACAACAGTCTAGAGATATAGTAATGATATGTGTTGTGCACAGCAGAATCAACGAACACGAACACAAACGAGATAAGAGCACAAAAAACAAGAACCACAACAACAAGACACCAAATTTACGTGGTTCGGCAATGTGCTTATGTCCACGGGGCAAGGAGGAGATAGATATCACTAAGAGAGAGAGAGAGAGAGAGAGAGAGAGAGAGAGAGAGAGAGAGAGA
>BQKN01066281.1:243089-261522 GCA_022839385.1 Asparagus kiusianus
GGGGGGGAGAAAAGAAAAGCTTTAAATCCTTATGGATATCCCAATTTTAGTTCTCCTGACAACAGAATTGCATGATTTTCTTTCAAAAACAACAATAATTAAGGAACCGCATTAACATGAGACCACTAAACTCTAATAATTTCAAATTAGTGGTTTATCTAATGAATGCATCTAATTGGACAATGACTCCAAGTAATAAACGACAGTCTCCTTCAACATGGAAATATCTAGGCCACCAAGATACGGAATCATGTGATTCTTGGTGGGCGTCTGATGTTGAGCTCCCGTCATCAGCCCATGCCCTTCTTCTAAACTTTAGTGAGAAGTGGGCCAATTATTTTTTCTAGATAGTCTATATAGACTTATGTTATTATTATATATAACTTGTTCGTGGTTAATGAAATCAATTAAGTATTATTGGAGTTATAATCATAAACTGTTGAAAATGATAGGGTTGTAGATGACTGCATCTTACGAGGAGTTGTCTTCACAATTGGCTTCTCAGGCGTCTAATGGTCATTACTGGTAGGTGGCCTGTTAGTTAGTAGATTGTTCATCTTTTTAGTGTCATTCAGTTAAATTTGAGAAGGAAAAAAAATTGTGAGGATAGAGGTGCTACCTGCAATTTATCTTTATAAAAATGGTAATTCAGGCCCATTATTTGTTAATAAATGAGTTGAGAGGATTATCTGCTACTAAAAATATAGATGACAGGTGCATTTTCAATTTACCATTGTAACGCTTAGGTAACGCTTAGGGGCTGTTTGGATACCTTTAGAAAACTAGAGTATTTATGACACAAAATAGAAAGTGGTTATCCACCTTACCAAGTGTTTACATTGTTTGGTTAGGAATCTTTGTGAATCCTAAAATAATAGTATTATATTGTTTGGATAGTATAATGTAAACTAGAGTATTTATGACACAAAATAAAAAGTGGTTATCCACCTCACCACTTTCTAGAAGGTTTTGACATTTTTATTAATTTTTTGGACACATTTATGACATTGTGTCAGTTTTCCAAGAAAATCACTCCTAATTTTGGTGATTTTGCTTTCTATGACATCTCATCAAAAGGTGTAAGCTTTTCACGTAAAAGAGAATTTAAATAAACAATGTAAAGTGATGAAAACTGACATTGAGACATTTTTTTATACTTTCCATCCTTTTACATGGTAAAAACATACAACCAAACAGCCCCTTAGAAGAGGAAACAATTACCAATGCATCTGTCTTAATCTGTTTTTTATTTTAAATGATGATTATAATTTAATCTGAGTATAATTAACACCATTCTCCAATCAACTATAGATATCATTCTTTTTATATTCTAAAAAATTACTAACAATGCCTACTGATATATAACTATGATTTTTGTGCTGAACCACGGTACAAAATAGAGAAAATTGGCCCTGGAAGACGTGAGACAAAATATCTCCTCACAGTGACAACAAAAGTTTCCAGAAGCCCATCATTACGACTTGTGTAATGAATTACGCGAGTTCGCTGCTACTCATACTATCCATAAGAAAACGCTCGATGTTTAAAAAAAACTTTTGGATTTATATGCTAAAAATCCAAAGAGAACACATAATATACTTTCATTTCGTATTGATTATCCTGTTCATTATCAATTATTTTGTTAAATGTGTTGCACACCGTGCGGAAGCGTACTCGCGAACCAACTGAGTCGGTGTGCGATGAGAGAAGAACCAAACACAAGTGCAATTCACAAAATTAACAGCCAAAATCACACAAACACAGAAATTTATGTGGTTCGGCAAGTTGTCTATGTCCATGGGCAGAGAATGGGAAGATTTTACTATATGGAGGAGAAATACAATGGGTTACAACTTTTTCAAACACTCAAAATAATCCTAACCAACAATCTCTCACTCCCTCACAATAATCTCCCTCACAAAACTACTCAAAACAATGTTAATTCTCTGGTTAAGAAACCCTAGATTCGTGTGTTTCTATTTATATCAAAACCTAATCCAAAAACAGACCAGAAAATCAATTCAGCCCGTATCCGCTTTCCGGTCGACCGCAAGGGTTGCACCGATCGACCGGCCAGAGACAAATTCCAAGTTCCTGTAATGTGCACATTTTCGGTCGACCGGTTGAACTCGTTCGGTCGACCGTCCAGAGACAAGGTTTCAGACCCTATAATCCGACAGGCTGTTGGTCGGCCAGTTCTATGTCGTCAGTCGACTGACCCGATAGAAACATGTAGTCTCTTCCCAACTTTAAGTTTCATGTTTTTGCCGCGTTTTCTACAATTCTCCACCATGACGAAGTGTTCTCAAAACTGAGTCGACACCAACATAAGCTCCAATGCGTCGTCTCACCAAATCCGGCCGCAATAATGAGGTTGCCTACGTACCCCCTCTCCCAAAGGATCAAGTCGCCCATAGTTCATCCAAATGGTCGCAAACGGCCTCAACAATCACGAATTTATAACAACTTCCTACAATGATCAAACTTGTTGCTCGGGACCACCTTCGTGAGCATATCCACTGGATTATCTTTTGTGTGGACCTTCACGAGCTCCACATCCCCATTTTCAAAAACATCTCGAACGAAGTGATAACGAATGTTGATATGCTTCGTCCTCGCATAAAAGAACTGATACTTCGTCAAATAAATGACACTCATGCTATCACAATAAAATGATGACGGATCGCTGTGAAACACCAAGATCCTCAAAAAGTCCTCGAAGTCAAATCACCTCCTTAGCAGCCTCTGTAATCGCCATATACTCTGCCTCCATTATTGACAAAACCACAGTAGACTGTTAGGTGCATCTCCAACATACTGGCGCACGGGTCAAAGTGAACACATACCTTATCGTCGACTGGTGTTTATTCAAATCTCCAGCGTAGTCCGAATCTATATATTCAATACATAGCTGTCCACCGTTAGTGTCCCACTCAAAAACCAAACCAACGTTGAGAATATCTTGAATGTACCTCAAAATCCATCTCGCGGCATCCTAATGACCCGGACCCGGATCGTGCATGTATCTCGAAACCATGCTCACTGCCTGTGAATAATCCGGTCTCGTACAAACTATAGCGTACTTCAACCTCCTAACTATGCTCGCATATGGAGTCTTCGATATAAACTCTTTAGCTACAATTGTCTTTGGTGAAAGGTCAGCTGAAAACTTCAAATAGGCTCCTAATGATATACTAACTGGCTTTGTCTCCATGCTCACAATAAATCATTGTAGGATCTTCTTCAAATATACCACATGTGTCGAACAAATTCTGCCCCTATCTCTATCTATGCCAATCTCCATCCCCAAAATGTGCTTCACGTCATCCAAATCCTTCATCTTGAACTCTTTAAAAGTTGTACCTTTAACCCATCTATAGCGGACCTGGAAACAAAAGCAACCAACATGTCATTGACATAAAAGCAACAAATAAATGTACATACCTTCTCGCAACTTGCGATAGTACACGTAATGATCAAACTGACTCCGAATGTACGAATAGCCGATTATGAACCCGTCGAATCGCTTATATCACTGTCGTGGAGATTGTTTCAACCTGTATAGCAATTTTTCAACCTACAAACCAATTTCACCTTCCCTGCAGCTCAAAACCCCAATGGCTGAGTCATATAGATTTCCTCATCAAGATCACCATGAAGAAATAATGTTTTTACATCCAACTGATCCTATTCCAAACCATATTATGCCACCAAAGATAACAAGATCTGAATCGAAGAGTGCTTCATCACTTGAGAAAAGACCTCATTGTAAGTAATGTCTTCTTCCTATGCATAGCCATTCGCTACCAACCTAGCTTTGAACCCCAACGGAGTGCCTTCAATGCCCTCCTTCTTCGTATATACTCATTTGCAACCAATAGCCTTCCGCCCCTTTAGAAGCACAACCAGCTCTCATGTGTCATTTTTCTGAAGAGATTACATCTCCTCTCGCATAGCTTACTGCTGCAAATCAGCCTCTGAACTCTTCTTAGCCTCTCTGAATGTAGTAAGATCCATCTCATCGACACTCTCCATCAGAAGTGCATAAGCAATAACTATATTTGTACACATAGTTGGCAACCATATGTCTCTCATGAGTCTTCAAACCATAATCGAATCCTGAACCAGAGCCGCCAGTCACTGATTTTGCTCTGTTGAACCTGTATCCTCCAAATCATCACTATGCTCGTCTGGCGTTACCTCAGTCGGTACTCTAATAGATACGATACCATCTGGACACTATAGAGCTGCATCAATCTTCACCACCTGTGATATCTCATCTGTCGGGGTGTTCTCCACCTGATGAGAGCTGAGAAGCTTAAAAATCAAAGCCTCATCGAAAGTGACGTCTTTACTCAGCACAATCTTCTTATCAATTGGATCTCAAAGTTTGTATCCTTTCATACCACACTTAAATCCAACAAATATGGTCTTTCTAGCTCGAGGTTCTAATTTATCAGTCTTTACATGATAAAATGTAGGGCACCCAAATACCTTGAACTGATAATAATCATGTGTTGGCTCTCCCGACCACATCTCCATAGGGGTTTTCCCTCAATCGCAGATGAAGACAGTCTATTAATGAGGTGACTCGTATACGAAAGTGTTTCAGCCCAAAAGATCTTCTCCAAACCACTCTACGATAACAAACATCAAACATTCTCCAGTAAAGACCGATTCAATCTCTCTGCTACCCTATTCTGCTATGGCGTATGACTAACTGTGAAGTGTCTCTATATGCCCTCGTCTTGACATAGCTGCTGAAAAGGGTCTGAACTCTGAAGTGTACTCGACGCCGTTATCGAATCTCAACGTCTTGATCTTTCTCCCAGATTGCAGTTCTAATCCCCTTTTCCACTTCACAAATAACTCTAGGACTTCATTCTTATGCTTCATGGTGTACACCCAACAACGCTTAGAATAGTCATCTAAAAAAGTGACGAACTAATATCGATCACCAAGTGATGCCGCCTTGGTGGGACCCCAAACATTCGTATGCACGTAGTCTAAGATGTTCGTCGTCCTGTGTACGGCTATCCCGAACTTCGTCTTTGCCTTCTTGCCAAGAACGTAGTGCTCACAGAATTTTATCTTCCTACTCTTAGATCCCTTCAATAGCCCCTGCATGCACAAAACTTATAGTGCCTTTTCACCTGTGTGCCCCAATCTGTAGTACCAAAGTCTGTTCGCATCTGCCTCTGAAATAGTTGAAGCTACAAAATAGCTGAAACTACCTGACCTATCTTGGTGCTCCCTTTCAGATAATAAAAATTCTTACTACAGACTCCCTTCATCACTATCAAAGATCCCTGCTACATCGTTCTCAAAAGTCACATTGAATTCCTTTGCCTCCAAAGCTCCAACGAAAATAAGATTCTTCCTCAGCTGAGAAACAAATCTCACTTTATTATGCTCTCGAACAACTCTATCGTGCATCCGAATCCTGACAGTACCTATCCCACAAATATCATAAGATTGATCATTTCCCATGCATGACTACTACGCCCCCATCGAGTTTCTCGAAAGATGCAAAACAATCTCTCCGGGAAGTCACATGATAAGTAGCGTCAGAATCCAGCATCTAATCTGATGTATCCGCATGGTTCACTTATGGAGTGATCAATAGAGAAAAGCAGGAATTGTCTGAATCATCACCTCTAGTGACATTCACCTCATTGGCCTTCGGGTCCTTCTTCTTGCTATTCTCCTTCTCTCTAAGCTTTGGACAATCTCTCTTCCAATGTTATTATTTTTTGTAGAAAGTACACTGGTTCTTTGCTAATTGGTAGTGTCCTCTAGACTTCGACCTGCCTCTATTGCCACCTTTCGAATATGGACTCCTTCCTCTCGTCAACAATGCCTCTTCTGAAGTGCTAGCTCTAGAAGTCTCTTTTTCCTCCCTCCTCAGATTGTAATTCGTCAACGTATTAGTCACTTCACTATATGTGATGGAAGATTTACTGTTAAACAAAGTGAGCACGAAGGTATCATAATCCTCATCGGGTAAGGAGCTTAACAAAATAATCACCTTGTACTCATACGTTATCTTCTCACCAACGTTCACCAAGTCCGACAATAACTTTGTTGGTCACATGATCCACAAGTGAGGTAGCCCTGAACATCTGGAATCTACAAGTGAGGTAGCCCGGTCACATGATCCACAAGTGAGGTAGCCCTGAACATCTGGAATCTAAACAATCTTCGCAACAAGTGCAAACGGTTTTCAACACTCTTCGTAAGATATTTGTTATTGAGATTCTCTCACATCTTCATCGCAGATGTCACTCTAATCACATCATATTTCAACTCTTACTCCAAATAAGACCTAATTACCCTACAAGCGTTCGATTCATCTTGTCCCATATCGCCTCATCATATTTCGGTAGCCTCTCATGGATCATGATGATCTCTTCCAAATTTTGAGCATTCAAAACGTCCAGTACGTCGCTCATCCACAAACCAAAGTTGATTTTGCCATCATACTTCTCAATACTAATCTTTGTATTCTGAAGTGTAACCTGAACTGTACTCGTCATCGCCTTGCTGCTTTCACCAACTTCTTCTTCCATTTTGCAAACTAACTCCAATTGTAAAGAAAGATTAAACTTGATAGAATTGAAAAATTACCCAACTAAACCTTAAGTAGGATTCCAACACGATCTCCTAACCATACGAGGAAAGCGAGATCTCCAATGACAACTCCTCAAAGCTATCTCCACCGAAACCTAGATCTCCAAGGCCTAAGCTTCCAACAATGAATCCTCCTCCATCCAATGCAAAACCCTAGATCTGGAAATCTAAGCTCTGATACCACTTGTTACACGCCGTGCGGAAGCGTGCTCACGAATCAACCGAGTCGGTGAGCGATGAGAGAAGAACCAAACACGAGTACAATTTATAAAATTAACAGCCAAAATCACACAAACACAGAGATTTATGTGGTTCGGCAAGTTGCATATGTCCACGAGGAGAGGATGGGGAGATTTCATTATATGGAGGAGAAATATAACGAGTTACAACTTTCTCAAACACTCAAAATAACCCTAACCAACAATCTCTCACTCCCTCACGATAATCTCCCTCACAAAACTGCTCAAAATAATGCTAATTCTCTGGTTAAGAAACCCTAGAAACGTGTGTTTCTATTTATATCAAAAACCAATCCAAAACAGACCAGGGAATCAATTCGGCCCGTATCCGCTTTTTGATCGACCGCAAGGGTTGCACCGGTTGACCGACCAGAGACATATTCCAAGTTCCTGTAATGTGCACATTTTCGGTCGACCGACCAGAGACAGAGTTTTAGGCCCTGTAATCCAACGGACTGTCGGTCGTCCGGTCCTATGCCGTCGGTCGACCAACCCTATAGAAACCTGTAATCTCTTCCCAGCTTCAAATTTCCTGTTTTCGTCACGATTTCTACAAAATGAACTGGTATTAGTCATGGAGCAGGCGTGAGGCACAATAATCAAATTTAACTAGTACAACAGATCTGGTCGTCGGCCAAATTTTAGGTGACTTGCTGAAATTGACAGCTCACACATTTTTTCAATGTTTTAATTTGCATTTTTCACACAGGATATGGTTCTTCCGAGCATGCTAGTGTGTGCATTACAGAGGTAGACCGAATACTTTTTAAAAAAAATTATCTGCACTTGACATGAAATGTTGGCTCGAGTGACTGAGTCCAACCTCAACGATAAAGTCAACACTAATATCTTGATTTCTCAATGTTCCACATAGAAAAAACACTTCATTCTTTTCCTCCAAACCTAGGAGACATGTCACGTTTTCAGGGGACTACTCTATCAAAGACATGTAATTTTCTAACCACATATATTAATTATATTTAGCTCTTTCCACCTGCCTTTGACAGGATCCCACCAATGATAATTAATTTTGAGCTCGGACGCACCCTGATATTTGCCACGTGACTCTCTTTGATTCGCCAACTTAGGCTGAGTCATGAAAATTTAGGTGCCAGGCATTGAAAAAAAAAATCGATAGATAATGTCAATGTTTGTTTGCACTGAGCTTTGATTGAAATGGCTCGCGCGTTCCCTGTGAGCTACGGAAGAGTCTAGGTTGGTCTTTGGATTTACCACAGGAGAGGATGACACTTGTATGTAGGATTTAGTTGATAGAGATGGAGATTAGTAGAGATGCCTTCCGTTACTTGGTACGTGGCAGTTTAATTAATTGCAACCTATCAAGGTTTCTTTTGATTAGTTGAGTGCCCGTTTGTTTTCCTTTTTCCGCATTGAAGACCTTTTAATAGACATTAATGAAGGATTTTCATTTCAAGAAGTGGTTTGGATTGTTCGTCTCAGGTGATGATGAACTTGCATATATAGTTATTTAAGAGACAACATAATTTAGCCTTTTCAGAATGACTTCGGTAATAAATTTAATATATCATGATAAGAGTACAAATACATGACAATCGCACACTAAGGGCCCGTTTGGTTGGTTTCCTAAAAACCAAGAAAAGAAAATCGGTACAAGGAAATCAATAAAATAATATTTTTATCCATTTCCATCCCTAAAACTCACACACAACATCTAATAAAATATTATTTTTATCTTCCAACTCATCTCATTTCATCTACTTTCTTACCTTTAAAAATAAACCAAACACAAGAAATATGTCACATCATCCAACTAATCACAACTCATCTTATCCCATTTTTAAAAATCACACACACCATCCAATAATATTGTGACAACTCATCTCATCTCATTAAACCTTCACTTCCATCCATTTCCTCAAAAAAAACAAGAAATTGATTTCCTTAAGTATATGTCACATCACCCAATAATATACATCCAACTCATCTCATCTCATCTATTTTCTTATTTTTAAAAACGAACCAAACACAAACAACCTCAAAACATCATCCAATAATATACCTCTAATTCATTTCCTTATTTTTTTTAACCAACCAAACAACCTCAAAACAATTTTTTTAAAAA
Source organism: Asparagus kiusianus (assembly GCA_022839385.1). NCBI lineage: Eukaryota > Viridiplantae > Streptophyta > Magnoliopsida > Asparagales > Asparagaceae > Asparagus > Asparagus kiusianus. The sequence continues at coordinate 252,063 of BQKN01066281.1, forward strand.
AACCACTCACATCATCCAATAATAAGGTGACAACTCATCTCATCTCATCTCCTATTCTATAATTTTTTTCTTTTTTAAACCAACCAAACAACCTCAAAACAATTATTATAGGAAATAGGTTTCCTATTTTTTGATTTCCCAAAAAAATTTGCGAAACGAACAGCCCCTAAGATATTTAATGGGGTTCAGAGTACGTAAATAATATCATGTTTTTAGATATCACCGAATGATCCTTTGTTATTCAGAAAATATGGAATTAATAAAGAGACAAGAAGTGACAGAATGACTGTAATAAGAGATCATTTGAAATTGGAATCTTGTCAGAGAATTGTTAGTACGCAAAGTGTTAAACTGAGATCTGTTCTCAGTTAATCATTTATATTTAGTTGGAGTTGGACTTGACCGGATCCGACACAGGGGAGAAATTTGTGTTTTGAAATGTGTTGCGTTCATTCAATTCAGATGCGATGATTTTGATTGTTAAGCGCTGCGGAAGCCAAACAACCAAACCAACGTGCTACGAGAAATCAAATCAAATCAAACAATGTCGAGAGAAGGCCAAACGAACCAAATCAATGCCACAAACACAAACAATCAATTTTAACGTGGTTCGGCAAGTTGCCTACGTCCACAGGGCAAGAAGGGGATAATGTTTTTAACTAACAGAGAAGAAGAGTACAAACTAAGATTATAAATTACTCAAACTCACCAATTAATCTCACCAACAAATCTCTAATTCTCTCCAAACAAACCCTAACCAATAGCTCAGAAAATACCACTTTTCTGTGCTCCAAATATCCCTAATTATCTTCTCAATTCTCTCTCCTAATTGTTCCATATATATAGAAATCCTAAAATCATAAACATACTAGGAATTCTAAAACAAAAAACAAAACAGATTAGGAATCCTAATAACATGTTACCAAAACAGATTTGGAATCATGTTACCAAAACAGATTAGGAATCCTAATAATATGTTACCAAAACAAATTAGAAAACATATTAGGAACCTGTTATCCAACAATTCTCCACCTCGACGAAGTTTTCCCAAAACCGAGCCGACACCAATACCAACCAAACATCTCATTTGTTACGTCCAGTATGAAGTGGAAAAAATCCACGACAACAGACTCAATCCACAACAAGTCGAGAACCCAAACGAGAATATGAACAAACTCCAAATGTCCGTATCAACTCACCAAACCGGCTGCATCATAAATGACTGCCTACGTATCCTCTTGCCCAAGGAATCAAGCCTTCACGTAGTTCACCCAAATGGTCTCCAAAGGCCCTTAATCAAATAGAAAAGTTTGTAACTCTTCACCAATATCACCAACGGATCTGCAATTGATAGCACTCTTAATGGCCCCAAACTGAAACAAATCAAACACCTGCACCTGAGGTGAACCAATGGCCGTATCCAAAACATATCAACCAGCTACACTCGAATCTAAAACCAACTCATCGATCATCTGCATCCAAATCCAAATGATCCCCAAACTGTGTCACCTCAGCTAGAATCTCAAATGATGCAGTATGATCTGGAGTATGTGGAGTAATCTCCACCCAATATGAAGTAGCATCACCCTCCACCCGCTGCTATATCCCAATGATCTGATCAACACTCTCCACCTGCCAAGAGTCAAATGTGACATACCTACTCAGAACAAAATCAGAAGCTCTTAATTGATAATCAAACGAACCTCTGAATCCCAAATGTGCAATCGAATCAAATCTCACATCCTCGATGTGACCAAATACTGGACAACCAAAATACCTGACGCAACCCAAAATCTGAAACAGCTCCACTAGATCCAAAATCTCCACACGCAGCAGTCGACAACCTATGATCAAGATGACCAAAATATGTTGAAGCTCCAAAACCAAGACCAATGCTCGACAACCAACACTGATCCCCCTCCAGTAAGGAACGACCCATCAAAACTATCATCTCATCTCGTCGCCCCAATGTCTCCACATCAATGAAGTGTCTCAAACTGCCATGAGCTCGGTACAAATACAAGAAAGAACCCCTACCAAAGCTAGAACGATATGTTACTTTTCTACCAATACACTTCTTTCAATTGTTATTGACTTCTAGGATTTCACACCAACGGGACCTGGTTACAACTCGCCAATGCCTAGAATAATCCTCAACTGAGGAAACCAAATATCGATTACCTCCCAATGATGCCTCTTGGAAGGCCTCCAAATACCCAACTAAACACCATCTAAAAGACCTCTCGATCGATGGGTAGAAGTGCCAAACTCCACCTCGGTCTTCTTGCTCATACCAATGTGCTCAAAGGACTTCAATCTGCAGGTCAAAGCACTCCTCAACAAACCATGCACGACATAACCAATCAAATAACTCAGCCTAAACAAAAGCCACAGTCTAACCAAATCCAAAGAAGTCGTCAGCTCTCTATCAACACCGTGCTCCCAATCAAATAATATAAATTATTTCTCCTGACGCCCTTCATCATAATCATAGACCCCAATGTGACATTCAAACATGAATCGACCAAGGTCACCCTATAGCCTGTTGTCTTCAAAACTCTAAGTGAAATGATATTCTTCTTCAACTGAGGAATGAACCTCACTCCAACCAACTCCCAAATCACTCAGTCACTCATCCTAATCCGAACGGTACCGATACCACCAATAGGATATTCATGATAATTACCCATGAGCACGACCTTCTCTTTTTCTGACTCCTGAAAGCTGAAGAACCAATCCCTCATAGAGCAAATATGATAAGAAACACCTGAATCCAACATCCATTCTATGGAGTCGGCAACACAAACTGACGGTAGTACAGATAACGAGTAGTCTGAAAAATCCGAATCTGAATTATTATCACTAGCCTGGACAATATTCACCTCTAAAGCTTGTATAGCTTTCCCCTTATTTTTCCCGACTCGATCAACCAACTTTGAGCATTCGACTTTCCAATGTCCATCCTCTTTACAAAAGGCACACTGATTCCTACACCAAGATGTGCCCCTCTAGACTGCGATCTCCTATCACGGTTTGGACTCTTTGTTCTTACGACCAATGCCCCTGTTACTGGCTCAACTGAAGTCTCCTTATCCTTTTTTTGAAGCTGATAATTCACAAGTACAGCGGTGATCTCACTATAAGAAAGAGATGTCTTCCCATTAATAAGAGTAAGAACAAAGGTCTTATATTCCTCGTCAGGCAAAGAACTCAACAACAACAACGCATTGTCCTCATCTTTAATCATCACATCTACATTCGTTAAATCCGCAAGAAGCTTTGTGTAGTGCTTTATGTGATCACCAATGGAAGTCCCCTTCTTTAATTGGAAATGATAAAGCCTCATCTTCAAATACAAGCGGTTCTCTACACTCTTGGTCAAATACTTACCCTTTAGAATCTCCCAAATCTTCTTAGCCGAAGTCTCATTGATCACATCATATTTTAAATCTTGAGTTAAACAAGATCTAATCACACCACATACCGTTCTATTCATCTTTTTCCAAACATTCTCCTTAATGTCGTCCGGTTTCCCGTCCAACTTCAAAGTATCTTCCAAATTTTACGCATTGAGCGCATCCAATAGTTCACATCTTCAAAGACTAAAATTGTTTATGCCATTAAACTTCTCCACATTTATCTTCATAGAGTGGATATTCAAACTTTGGACGATCTTCACGCCGAAAGTACCCTCCACAACTCCTTTTTTCCCGACCATCTTTCTCAAAGCATCAAAACAAATGCGGAACAAATAAAGAATAGATCCAAAACTAAAAAAGATAGACTCAGCCTCCAAAAAGATCCCACCTTTATCACCAAACGAAGCCCTAGGCGAGCCTCCAAAACGACATAATCCTCCAAATAGCCTAAGCGTAGCCCGAGCTCTGATACCACTTGTTGAGCACTACGGAAGCCAAACAACCAAACCAACGTGCTACGAGAAATCATATCAAACGAACTTCGAGAGAAGGCCAAACGAACCAAATCAATGCCACAAACACAAACAACCAATTTTAACGTGGTTCGGTAATTTGTCTACATCCACAGGGCAAGAAGGGGATAGGGTTTTTCACTAATAGAGAAGAAGAGTACAAACTAAGATTACAAATCACTCAAACTCACCAATTAATCTCACCAACAAATCTCTAATTCTCTCCAAATAAAACCCTAACCAATATAGCTTAGAAAATATCACTTTTCTGTGCTCCAAATATCCTAAATTATCTTCTCAATTCTCTCTTCCAATTATTCCATATATATAGAAATCCTAAAATCATAAACATACTATGAATTCTAAAACAAAAAACAAAACAGATTAGAAATCCTAATAACCTGTTAACAAAACAGATTTGGAATCATGTTACCAAAACAGATTAGGAATACCAATAATCTGTTACCAAAAAAAATAGGAAACATTGTTCGCGTGGAAAATCGTGTTCTTCTTCATTGAGGATTCCATTACAAACTTTGAAAACAACTTTATGCGTTTTACAAATATCCGGTCTTTTTATAAGAGCCGGTTACAATGGAGATCGAAATAAAGAAAGAAACAAAAAATTACAACTTTCCTTTGAACAGATCGCGAGCTCCTGTTTTGCGGTCGCTCGCTTTGTGGGGTTCTTTGCCTGCGCCGGGGTTATGTACCGTGGACCACCGCGTGATCTCGATCCAAACAGATCTACGACGTATTACGGGTACTATCTCGCCAAGGAGATAATAGCCGGGAGGGATCGTTTCGCCAAGGAAACGACCGCTCGAATCTCGGGATCAAAGGCCAAGCTTTGATCCGGAGTGTAGGGACGTAGATCTGAGGATTAGCTTCTTCGAACTCTTGCCTTTTTTGTTGTTGCGGGTGCTCGCCAAAAACCGAATCCGAGGGTCCAAGTCTTCAAGCCTTCACAATTCCGAGTTGAGGTGACAATCCGGCAGAGTTTCGGCTCTTTAGAAGTTCAACCAAAAGTTTCTCCAAATGAACAATCACCCCCCCTATTTATAGCCTCTCTGAACTGTGCGTTTGTGCACAAGAGAGAGGGGGGGAGTCGGGCCACCTCAGGGTGGCTCGGCTCATGCCGAGCCACCCTGGGGTGGCTCGGCCTGAGCCGAGCCACCCTGGGGTGGCTCGGCTTGGGCCGAGCCACCCCGGGTTGGCTCGGCTCGAGCCGAGTCCCCGGGTGTGTTTCGTTTTTCGTCGTTTTCCCGTTGTTCAGTTGTGTCCGTGATTCGGTTGTTCGTTTGATTTGTTCGGGTTCTTGATTTGATAGCCCGAGTCCTCATTTGGCAGTAAATCCGCCTCGGTGTTTGAGTTCAAGTCCGTTTTGTTGTTGGACGACTCGTTAACTTTCTGAACCGTTGGATTGGTTCCACACGCGAACGCATCCCATTGCTTGCGTGCCTCATTGCCTCGTTGGCTTGTTTCGTCGCTCGAACGTCCGTTGATTTGTCGGTTCCTTGTGTCGAGCTATGCTAAGGGACCTATAGGCAGTTTTATACGCCTACAAATATATTAGATACCTGCTATCCAACATTGACTAGCAAAATGACATGAGATAATCTTTAATTTTCATATTAGAAAAATAATTTAATAGATATATAGTTAAATATACCCCTATCCATTGGAGGTAGGCTCACTCTTATAAACTATGTTCTATCATCCATCCCCTTATACTACATGTCCTTCTTCAAACTTCCTTGTTGGGTTATCCAAGCCATCGACAAAATCAGGAGAAATTTTCTTTGGGGAGGTAACCCTCAGTACTACAAAGACAAAAACCTGGTTAAGTGGGAAAATGTTTGTAAGGACAAACGTGCATGTGGATTAGGGATCATTAACATGCACAACTTTAATCAAGCTCTCCTTTCTAAGTTGATATGGAAAATTTTGGACATGAAGAATCTCATTAGTAAAGTTATCTTCTCTATCTACTCTTCAAACAATTCTAATCCCATCTCCAACCCCCCTAAGAGTTATGCATCTAGGTTCATCCATGATTTATATTCTATTCACCCAACCTTATTTAACTTTGTAAGATAGGTTATTGGTTCTGGTAAGACTTACAAATTTTAGACAGACAAATGAACATGAGACAATTCCCTATGCAGTCTTTTTCCCAAGGCTTTTAGACTAGCCTTTTCTCCCTCAAGTTTTGTTTTCTCCCAGGGTGTATGGCATCAAAATCACTGGAGATGAAAACCAATTCTTAGAAGAGGTATCACTGAAGAAGACAGAAGGGACATAGCTAACCTTCATTTGCTTATTGACCAAGTCATGCCTTCTACAAACAAGCAAGACTCTGTTCAGTGGCCATTCAACTCAACAAACTCTTTCACTGTGAAATCCTTCTACTCTCTTCTCAATAATGGTGGTAGTGTCTCTCCTCTTCATCATTTTATTTGGTATTCCCCTGTTCTATTAAATGTCAATATCTTCCTTTGGATCTTGAGTAAGAAGAAACTCCAAACTAAAGACAACCTGCTTAAAAAGGGTTTGAGAGGTGATCCAGCTTGCCCTTTTTGCAACCACGACATGAAGACTCATGTCCATCTCTTCTTTTCATGCTCATTATCTTCAGCAGCCTGGTCCATCCTCTTCCCTTCTTCTAATCTCAGTCAATGGCCAAAGGAGGTATTAAGTATGATTTCTGATAATGATATATTCATGGATAACCTCAATCAAAGAATGTTATGGAGGGACTTATTTCCGTGCCTCTATTGGTGTATCTGGAGCAGTCAAAACAACCTCATTTTCAATAATACTCATGTTACTCCTCTATCTATTGCCTCTAACATAGCTCGCTTTACATTATTCTAGACATGAGCCTCTAGCAGCAGAAAAGCCCAGCATCTCCACATGACTGCAGTTGAATTAGGCCTGCATGACATGGCCAAAGCTAACGATGAAGAAATTCTTAGGGAAAACTTTGCTTAAGGAGACTAGCTTTTTGGCAGAAACTTCCACTTCTAGCTCTCATTTCTTTTAGTTCCTAGATCCAGTGGTCTTATTCTCAGATGTGTGTACTTTTCTCTTACTCCTGGAGATACACTGCTCTTCTGTTATAGTGTACTAGTTGGCTTAGCTTATAGTTTCCATCAGAAGCTTGGTGATGGCTGCCGTGTTATCTGTCTGGTGGTTATTTTCTGGCAACTTTTCCATCATCTGTTGTACTTTTTATCATTTTGTGATCTCTGGTAGGCTAGGAATCGCTGCAACTGTTATCTGGAGGGTGACGACTAGGGTCCGCTCCCCTCCGATAACATCTTCTTCGGTTCCTATCATCTCTAATTTTGTATAGTTTTTATGGTTATTTTGTATATTCGAGACTTATTCTATATAAATATATATTTGAACAGGGTATCTCACATTGTTTTCCGCTTCAAAAAAAGTAGATTAGTTCGTTTAGCGCACAAGATTCACTTGGTCATAGTTAATTTACATCTTGAGTATAGAGACAGGCAGGTTGATCAACTCTCTTTAATTTCCTCGCGGGCACACAAGTAAGCATGCAAAAAAGATGAATACTGAGGATAAATTGCGTGAAAAACTTATTGTTTTCTGTTATTAGGTACAATTCGCTATTAAGGATCGAAAGTTAGGACTTCGTTAAAGATACTGTAAATCTAGACGAAAGGAAATGGCAACGTACAGATGAAGGAAAATTTAAGCTTTATATGTATGAAAGATGCAAAAGTGAAGAGCATGAGGCAAAGGGATCTCTAGTTTAACGATATATGTACGGAGAAGACTAAACTGACGAGCTTATTTTTTGTTGAACTTGCCTTGAATCATAGTTTATAATTTTGTTTTAGATAATTTGCGCTTTGGTGACCTAAAATTGTCACCTTCTTTAACTTTGATGTCACAAAGTATATATTTTTAACATTTTAATGCCCAGGAGCTTCTTTTCTAGGTTGGTTTTTTTGTCGATATTAGTCCCTTAAATCTTTCATATTTTGAAATTATTCCCTCAAATCGTAAAATTGCTATTAGACGCTTCAAATCTTAGGTTATTTTGAAATCAGTCTCTTAAATCGTTGAAGTTGCTATTAGGTCCCTCAGTTCTTAGATTATTTTGAAATCGGTCCTTCACATCAAACATGAAAAATAGCAATTAAAGAAAAATTAGCTTTCTAAATTATTAAAACTGCTACTAGGTTCTCAAATTCTCATAATTAAGGGGTTTCAAATTAATATCTCCAATTTCTATTTCTACTTTTGATTGAAGGGTGGGAAGCATAGCGATTTCAATAATTTGAGGGACAATTTTCGAAAATAATGTAAAATTTAAAGAACTTGATAGCAATTTTAGTGATTTAAGAAATTAATTTCAAAATATGAGAGATTTAAGTGATTAATATCGAAAAAAAACCCATTTAAATAAAGTGTAAATTATCTAATTCAAAACGAAACTTTATGTCAGAAACATAAACGGTCAAATATAAACTATGACATCAATCAAAGTTAAAAAACACGACAACTTTATGAGACCAAAGTGCAAGGTGTCTTTTTGATTTTGGGCTAAATGACACTTACACATTTGCACTTAAATATTCTAATTTATAAAAAATAACAACTTAATACTCTAAGTCGTAAAAAAGTAGCATTTTAGTATCCTAAGTTGTAAAAAACGACGCGTTAATGCCTTCTGTTAGTTGTGCGTGAAAATATTACTTGGAATATTCCTATTTGTTGTTATATTTATCACTATACTTACACTCCATCTTCTTATTTATCACTATACTTACACTCCATCTTCTTATTAAATTTTACATTTATTTCTATGGATGGACGGGTTTGTCAAAATAAGTTTTTCAAAACGACGGAAAGCTTAGGATAGTTATGTATTTCTTTTCAGGGGTTAGGGTATTTAAATATAAAGGGCGTGAGAGAATTAAGGTATTAAGCCTCCTTAGCCTCGTTTTGGAAATAACTTGTTGGGCTAAATTGGGCCGACACGATCTACTGGCCTATTCCCAGTTCTGCTCGTGGGCTTCTTACTTGTTAGGGTTTTACGAGGTTTTTGAGAACACGGGGCGAAGGAACGCAGGAGAAGTGATGCAGAGATCGGCTCACACTCTCCTCCGACCTCTTCGATCTCATCGAAACTTTTCCTCTTCGACCCCCGAAGGCGTCGTCGCCTCCGTTCTCTTCGAACGCTTGCCGGTTGTCATCCCCAAAATCGACCCCGTGGTCTACGCGTTCCAAGAATTCTCGTAATTTCCCCCCTCAATCCGAAGTCCTCTCTTCAGTAATTTATGGCGTTTTTGATTATTTTTCTGTAAGCAAGTTTTGATTTTGACGTCGGCTTTTTGCAGGCTTCGATGGCAGCAGCAGTACAGGAGGAAATACCCTGATGATGTTTTAGGAAAGGGTGATGCTAGGTAAAATGTTGTGACGTTTATGAACTTTTTCGCAATTCTGTTGCCTTAATCTTTACTGTGATTAGTAAAATTTGGGGGGGGGGGG
>BQKN01066281.1:267183-280411 GCA_022839385.1 Asparagus kiusianus
ATATGTATGTATGTATTCGGTATTCGGGTGGGCCTTGGCCTCATACGGTTTGAAATACACTCGTGAACGCAATTGTTCACGCGAAAATGTCACGCGGTTTCAAGCATCACATGGGTGGACGTGGGCCCCATGTGATCACGTGCTTCACAGTTAATTTGAACCATTGAGTTTTTTTTTTTCAATCAGAAGTGCGGGGGAAAGTACCAAGAATGTTAAGGTCCAAGTATTCTGGATGGAAATTGGAAGAGGAATGTTAATTATGGACAGAAACGAGATCCGGAGAGATCCTGGGGTACATAAGGGGCATTTTGGATAATTTCTACATGCTTAGTTGCTAATTGACCATAATCGTAGACCATTGACAGAATCCTAAACGTGTGGGAAAGACTCATCTCACTTTAAGGACCAAGTATATCAGAACATTCACATTTCGAAATTAATATTTCGGGGATGAATTACATGATAGCTAGCAAAGAATTACATGATAGCTAGCAATTACGAAGCCCACACTCTTTTAGCATATGAGTATTTTAATTTAAAAAATGTTTTTGTATAGATACCCTCAGCTAATTAGCTTTGTATTTGTCATTAAAAAATTACTGATTACATGTAAACCTTTTGCATGCATCAAATTTGAACCGAGCCTTTGTCATCAGCAACTGGTATATTGACGTTGGTTAAATACTGGTTAAATCTAGCTCATTGTTAACTACATATGCAAAATTGTTAGTTAATACGTCAATAATTCATCTGTCTAGTAGAATACAATTAAGATGCAGTATATTTATAAATTTTTTATTCTTCTAGGCCATCCTTGTTTCAAATTAAAAATAAAATTGACCCAAAATTAGCTAGTGCCTCCCAGGTAATCTACAATTTTATTTTAAACTTGTGTGATCATATCAGCTTTCTCCTTATTCATGATGTCAAAATTTCTTTTTCAAAATAAAATCTTCGCTCTTGCATCTATTTCACAAGTTGATAACTTTAACATCTAGCATATTTAGTGAATATAAATTAGTCTTTGTCTAGATTTCACTAATTTATTCATCAATACTAATATCATAGTTTTAAAGAATATAAATATTCTTTGACGTTGCATATGTAATTAAAAATTTTCGGAAGGTTATACACGGAAACAGACCAAAAAGATCGTAATTTTAATTCGTTTTGAAGCTATTGCTGTAGTTGCAGAGGAGTTTCCACAACTTTCTGACTCATTTCCCTGCATGACTAGCTCCATATAAGGAAAACTGTGCTAGCTTCAGACTGCAGACGCTCCCTCTACGAAATTTCTCAGATTTGTTCTGCGTAAAAATCCTTCAAGCTAGCTATATTCCGAGCATCAAAAGCTACCCAAGTATGAAGGTATCTATCTCCAAATCTCTGAACTCGTATTTGTCGCATTGCTTTTCCCACCTGTTTTCCTCTCCATAGCGAAGTTCAGTGAAACCTATGGTTCCGCAGACCTTTTATTTGTGGAGAAAAAGATAGCAATCAAGGTGCAGATGAGCTGCGACAAAAGTCGAACCAAGGCTATGAAGTTAATGGCATCAACTCGAGGTACTTACCTACATATATACTAGCATATTTTTGGGTTGATGCGAGTATAGCCGCTTGTATCCGTTAAATTATTTTATTACTATTTTTACCTTCACAACTCGAGACGATATTATTGTCCAAGCTAGATTGAGATGTCATGTGAGGAATAAAGGAAATACTAAATTGTCCTCTAGATTGAGGGCAAAAAAATTGATGTTGCCTGCGGTCCAGTCGTCCAGAGGATGTGAATGCAAATAAAAATGTTTAGAGATACAAGTGGTTACACCATCCATCATAGTACAGAGGATGTATCTGAACGTTAACAGAGAAGAAGGGAAAAACGATGGGTTTCTTTGAGGGGTTCCGGTAATGGATAGGGGGTTTGTTTCTGTGTTGTTTTCTTAAGGAGAACACTTCACCTTTTATAGAGGCAAAACCCATCATCTCTACCCCCTGAATAAACTGTCTCTGAGATATTTTTTTTCTCAACAAACCCCACTTCCCCACTATTCTCTCAATTGAGAATAGTTGATTTGGTCACACAAGATCAAGTCAAGATAACATCTCTCACTTAACCAAATTAACCAAGTGACATGCCTCCCACTATCCGTTAGATCAGATATTTCTTCTTACCATTACTCCTACTATTCATAGAGAGTAACTCTTATTTCATTATTCATAAAATTTTACTTGGACTTATTTATTCCTAAGTCCCATCAAACTTACATGCTTGATAAAAGATTTCGTTGGTATTTCTTTTGTTAAAGAATCAACAATCATATTTGTAGTAGGGATATAAGTCACTTTGACTTCTCCCTTTTCTACAATATCTCGAATATAGTAATACTGGAACTCAATATGTTCTTCTTTGGCGCTATTCACGCCACTATTGATTAAGCTAATTGATGTCTGATTATCACAATAAATATCAATAGGTCCTTCTAACAAATTAAGATTTAGATCAATCAAAAATCGTCTTATCTAGATAGCATGTGTAGTTGTTATACTGCAAGCTATACATTCAGGTTCTTGTATATATCTAGCAACACACCCTTGTTTCTTGCTCCTCTAAGAAACAACTCCTCCTCTAAAGATGAACAAGTGTCCCGAAATGGACTTGCCATCATCTTTATCACCTCCGAAACCAGCATCGGAGTAACCGAGGAGATCAAGTGAATCGGCTTGAAAAACTAATCTATGAGTCAATGTACCTATGATATACTTCATAATCCTTTTAACAGCTTCCCAATATGCTGGTCCTGGATTACTTTGATATCGACTGACTAGACTAATAAGCTATATCAAGTGTGGTGCACAATATTGTATACATCAAACTTCCAATTGCTTGAGCGTAAGGAACACCTAATGGCTTTTACCCCTCTCTAGGACTTTGCTCTTTACATAATCTCCTTTCCATGACCAACGCAATTGGCGCTGATTAGAATTCTCCATTCCAAACCTTTTAAGAACCGATCTTAAATATTTTTCTTGGTTAAAACTTAGCATTCTAGACTTTCTATCTCGAATTATTTAAATTTTAAGAATATATGATGCATCTCCCATGTCTTTTATCTCAAACTTTTCCCTGAGATCTGCCTTGATTTTATTCAACATTTCTATGTCATTTCCAACGAGCAATATATCATCTACATATAAGGATAATATAGTAAATTTGCTCGTACTTTTCAAGACATATAATTTATTTTGAATAAAATCAAGTTTAGTGACTGCATCATGTAATTTGAGATACCATTGTCTACAATATTGTTTTAAACTGTATAGAGATTTTATTAATTTTTTAACTTTATGTTCCTGTCCTTTCACCTGAAAACCTTCAGGTTGTTGCATATATATCGCTTCCTTCAACTCTCTGTTAAGAACTGTAGTTTTAACATCCATTTTGAATAACTTCAAATCAAGATATGCAACAATAACCAAAATAATTCTAATGAATGCAAATTTAGTTACAGGAGAATACGTCTCCTGAAAATCTATTTCTGTCTTCTGGTTATAATCCTTGGCAACTAACCGTGCTTTGAATTTATCAATAGATCCATCAACACGATATTTCTTTTTAAGCACTCATTTGCATCATATGGCTTTTCTATTTTCCGGTAAATCACATAACTTCCATACCTTATTCTTTTCTATAGAATCAAGTTCTTCTCTCATGGGTTCTAGCATAAAGCTGATTCATGTGATTTCATCGCATCAGAGAAGATTAATGAATCTTGTTCTTCTATATTTGTATCTACTGAGAAACAAGATAGCTCACATGAATATAAATAGTAATTATGCATCCATGAAGGTTGTATTCTTGGCCTTTTGTTGCCTATAACTAGTTGATGATGTGCGTTATTTTTCATAGATATTTTATCATTTTCAAGGTTAGGTTCATTCACAATATCTAGGTCATTAGTGGGAACTGAAGGAACAAAAGAGGGATTGTATTTGGGGACTCCGGTGGAGATTTCTCAGTTGCGATGCATCAGAGGAGAGAAAATCTTCTCTATTTATAGGCGTTCCATCACCTTCTCCGTCCCCAAATAACCACCTAATATCTCTCAATATCAACATTCTTCTCCCCGTTTCTGTAACGTCTGATCTTCAACAAAGAATATCCCACACAACGTGAGATATTCCCAATCGGGTTGGATCCTTAACGGGCCAGGTTATAATTTGGCCCATGAGGCCAAAAACCACTTACATCTCCTACTTGGCCGAAATTGGGCTTTAAATGTATCAATAGACCCATCAACCCGATATTTCTTCTTTAACACCCATTTATATCCTATGGACTTCCTATCTTCTAATAAGTCACATAGCTCCCATACATTATTTCTCTCTATTGAGTCAAGCTCCCTTTTCATGGTTTCCAGCCATTGTTCCAATTCATGTGTGTTCATAGCATCCACATAATTTAAGTGATCAGCTTGCTCATCTATGTCAATATCTACCGAGAAACAGGATGGTTCACATGAATACAGATAATAATCATCTATCCATGCAGGTGTTGTTCTGGGTCTTTTATTACCACTAAGGCTGACAGGTTGGACAAGTTCAGCTGGTTGATTTTTCATAGGCATATTCTCATTTAAGAACTCATCTTCCATTATTGGATGATTTATTTCATCCACTATGTTCAGATCATCGTTGGAAACATCATCTAAGTCTAGCAGATGTGGTATTGCCTCTTGAACTTGTTCCATTTCCTCTAGATTTACTAAAAAAGTAGCATCTCTACCTTCAATGACCCCTTTATGTTCATGGAAGAATCTATATCCTTTAGATTTTTCAGAATAACTTATAAATCTACACTTTAAGGTTTTGAGATCCAGTTTATCTCTAACCTGATATGGAATAAGAACATGTGCAACACAATCCTATTTTCTTAAGTGACTCAAATCGGGTTTGTGTCCATTCCAAATCTCATATGGTGTTGACTCGACTGATTTTGTGGGAATTCTATTCAAAACATAATTCGCAGTCAAAATTGCTTCTCCCTAAAAATCCTTGGAGAGACCAGAGTGTGACATCATACACCTCACTACATTCATCAATGTTCTATTTTTCTTTTAGCCACACCATTCTGTTGTGGCGTATAAGGCATAATGATATGTTTTTTAATACCATAATGAATGCAATAGTTTTCAAATTCCTTTGAGTTGAATTCTCCACCTCGATCAGTTCTTAACACCTTAATATACCTTCCAAGTTTTCTTTCTACTTCTGTCTTGTATCTTTTAAAACATTAAACATTCAAATGCTTCTGATTTTCTGTTTAAAAGATACACAAAAGTATACTTTGAGTAATCATCTATGAATGTTATAAAATATTCTTTATTACCACGTGTTTTTACACTTAACGGCTCACTGTCCACAAATATCAGAATGAACTAACTCTAAAAGTTCACTTGCTCTCTGACCTTCAGAAAATGACTTTCTAGTCATTTTCCCTGTTAAGCAGTGTTCACAGGGTAATGTCCTTACACCTGTCAAATTTGGTAGCAAATCCATTTTAATTGTCTGATCTATCTTTCTATTACTAGGATGTCCTAGTCTCATATGCCATAGATCAAAATTAGATAAAAGACACGATGAATAAAGCAAATCAGAATTCTTATTAGAAATTTTAGGTTTTACAATGGAAAGACAGAACAAATCATGTTCAGGTACAAACTCTTGTCTTTCCCAATAGAGACTCTATTATTGTAAAATCTAACTTCAAGGCCTTTCTTCAGGAGAGCCGGGACGGAGATCAGATTACGTCTTATGTCAAGTGCATAAAACACGTCCTTGAGAACCATGATGTTGTCCCCAAGATCCAATCTGTACGAACCAATACCTTCAACATCTAGATAGGTATTGTTCCCCTTCAACATCTAGATAGGTATTGTTCCCCATGTAAATCATTTGATCTCCCTTCTTCAGCTCCTTGAAGTCACATATCCCTTCTTTCGTCTTTGCAATATGTGGGTTTCTCCCGAGTCAATCCACTAGCCACCAGTGTCAGTAGTTGTAGCATTGCACTCAATGACGTTGATGAACTCCCGCTTACCGGATCCTCCTTGTTCTGGACATTTGGGACCGCCCTTGTTCTTTGCATGTGGACAGTTGGCTTTAAAGTGGCCGAACTTCCTACAGATGTAGCATGATCCAGGAGGTCATTTCTTTCCGCGAGGGCGTTGCTAGCCAGGTCCTTTGAAGGAAGGCTTGACAGGTCCAAACTGATGACTTCCTTGTGCCTTGCGGTAGTGAGCTGCATTTGCTTCTTCTTGCTGCACAAGGTTCACATCTGAACCTCTCCGCCTAGCTAGTAAATCTTGTTCCATTACTAGCTGGGCTGGCAAGTCAGTAACACGTTTAATGATTCCATTAAGCCTAAGTGTTGTGTCGGCCATATCTAGTGATGGTGGCAGGCTATTCAAAATAGTTACCACCTGTAATTTCTCAGGAATTTCAGATCCCTCTAAAGCTAGGTCCTTAGCCATGACACACATCTTGTTCACATGTTAGGTAACATTATCACCTTCTTGCATACGACATGAATTGAATCTATGCATTAAGAGTTGTATGTTCACCTTAGAAGTAGTGTCACACTTCTCCTTAATTGCAAGCCACATTTCCCTAGTTGTATTATAGTTTTCAAAAACTTTGATTAAACTATCTTCCATGAACATTAACATCAAGCTTTTAGCTTTTTTGTCTTTAAGTTGCCACTGATCAAGCTCTCTTTTCTGAGCGTCAGTGGGATCGTCACCAAGAGTTGGTGCATAAACATCTAGGACACTATCTAGATTGTCATGGATAAGTCCATACTTTATTTTCCTATGCCACGTGTCATAATTGGAACCATTAAGGTGTTCTATTTTTGCCAGTTCAGAAGCAATTAACTTGCTAGCCATGACGATTAAATTCTGTTTGATAGTTCAAAGAGATTAAATTTAGGTTGTAAATATAAAACTAATTGATGCTTAAACAACTATATAGAAAAACGTGTCAAGAACAGCAATTCAAAAAATAATAGTAATTGATGCTAAAATATAAAAACTAACTTACTAAAATATAAAATTAACTTAATTAATTGATACTAAAACAAAAAAAAAGTTAAAATTTATACTGTAACTGTAATAATGAAATATAAAGATAAAATATTAAAAATATATAATAATAACAAGATTAATTAAAAATTCGGAATTTTCAACTGTAGCACTTAGATGAGATATATAATAATGGCAAATTGAGGTTCTTTGTATGAATATTCAAGCAAATTATATAATACTACTAGCCTCACAACAAATCAACAAATCAAGAACCATATTAATCACAAGATTTCTTTCCCATTTCAAACCGTTCCAAAAAAATTATATTTCTACAAAAAACACAAATTAATGGGATGATGGACCAATTAATTAACTAAGTAAATAACTTCACAAATCTATGTACGAAATTAAGGGTTTTATTGAGGACGAAAACTTCCAGAAATCACAAACATCCCAAAACGAGATTATGAAGAGATGGGTTCTAAGATTGATACTTACAGTGGGGGGAAAATGCTAGAGAGGTAGCGTCCTGTCGGAGGGCGGTTGCGGGTAGGTGGTGGGGCACAGGACGACGGCGGAAGAGCAGATAGAGGAAGACGGAGATGGTGCCGATGAGCAGGATGTTGGTGGAGATCTGGAGAGAGGAGGGAGGCAGCTCGATTGGGCGGCTGCGGTTTGGGCGGTTGATCGGCGATTGCAGAGATCAGAGGACGGCGTAGTTCGAGGCGGCGAGCACCACGGTGATAGGAGGGAGGGAGGCTAGGGTTTGTAGAAGAATCAGGAGGATTTTTAAAGAAAAAAAAGGAAAGATCGTATGGCTCTGATACCAATGAAGGAACAAGAGAGGGATTGTATTTTGGGACTCCGGTGGAGATTTCTCAGTTGCGATGCATCAGAGGAGAGGAAATCCTCTCTATTTATAGGCGTTCCATCACCCTCTCCGTCCTCAAATAACTGCCTAATATCTCTCAATATCCCACATTCTTCTCTCCGTTTTTGTAACGCCCGATCTTCAACAGAGAATATCCCACACAACGTGAGATATTCCCAACCGGGTTGGATTCTTAATGAGTCAGGTTATAATTTGGCCCATGAGGCCAAAAACCACTTACATCAACGTCGTAATAATCATCATCTATTATAGTTAGAGGTTCTGTTTCCTCTTGAACTTGTTCCTCTTCCTCTAGGTTCTCTAGAAATGTAGCATCTCTGCTTTCAGTAACCCATTTTTCTTTATTGTAGAACTTATATAACCTTTTGACTTTTCTGAATACCCTATGAATTTACACTTTATTGTTTTAAAATTCAACTTATCTCTAAGTTGATATGAAATGAGAACACGGGCTATAGATCCTCACTTCCTGAGATGATTCAGATTAAGTTTCATTCCATTTCATAATTCAAAAGATGTAGATACAACTGATTTGGTGAGAATTCTATTTAAAATATAGTTTGTAGTTAACAATGCTTTTCCCTAAAAAAATTTAGAGAGACCAGAATGGGACAACATGCATCTAGCTATATTCAGGAATGTTCTGCTCTTTCTTTTAGCAATACTATTTTGTTGTGACGTATAGGGTATTGTTGTATGTCTTTTAATTCCATATTGAATACAATAACTCTCAGATTCTTTAGAGTTATATTTCCCACCTCTATCAGCACTCAAAATTTTAATTTTCATTCAAGGTTGATTTTCAACTTCTGTCTTATATCTCTTAAAGCAGTCAAGAGCTTCTAATTTTCTTGATATAAGATAGACATGTGCAAACTTAGAATAATCATCTATAAAAATAATAAAATATTCTTTATTACTATGCGTTTTGACATTTAAGGGATCACAAATATCTGAGTGTATCAACCCTAAAAGTGTATTTGCTTTTTGTCCGCTAATAAAAAGTTTTTTTAGTCATTTTACCAATTAAACAATGTTCACATAGTGGCAATTGAATATTAGGTAATGCATCAAGTAAGTTCATTTTGATAATTTTTTTATTTTTGAAATACTAGCATGTCCTAATCTAGAATGCCACAATTCAGACTCAGAAATATAACAGGATAAGTAATTCAATTTTAAAATTTTATTATTAGAATTATTACAAACTATTGGAAGAATGCATAATTCATGCTCAGGCACATATTTTCTCATAACATACCGTTATGGTGTTCCTACTCACCTAAATGCAACTTATTGTCAAGCAACGAACAAGTGTATTACTGCAAGCATGGCCCCAATCAACTTGTCGGTCCGAGCCCAGCGTGGATTTCGACTTAGCCAACTCATCGAGTCAATGTTCTTCATGTCGACTCGAAAGAAGGTACCAGTCGACCCTCTCATCGAAGACGACTCGTCAGGAGTCCACTCGACCATTTGGTCGACGCATCACGAGGACGACTCAACAGGCGTTACTTCTCGGCGAAGCTAAAGTATAATATCTGCCTCGAGCTTCTCCCTCTGGCGACATGTCAACATCGCATTTAATGCATGACATGCGCCATCATACCTCTAGCCCTGATAGACTTTATGACTCATCGGACCATGTCAGCACCGCCATACCTCCGATCATTTCCCATTTAATGCCGGCACCTGTAAAGTATGTGCTGACGTAGCTGCCAACCTACACTTCGCCACCGCCTCTCCATACTCGGCTGAAGTGACTGATCTACCATTCTGCCATAGTATATATACATGTACTATTTGAACTTTGAAGGGGTTCTAAAAAATTTTCTAAGACTCTTCAAAATTATAGCGTACATATACAAGAAGTCTCTTAGTTCTTATTGTTTGCGGTGAAAGTTGATTTTATTATTTGGGAACTCATTACAATCGTTTATCGACTTACAAGTTCAAAAGTGTGACGCCCCAGGGTACACAAGGCTGCAGTCCCAGGTGAAACCCGGATTGTCAAACCTGTCAAGCACCAAACACCATACTACGATATGTTTCATCATCACAATCACTATCTCTCTAGTGGAAACAATAAATATGTGAAGGTACGGACAAGCAAAAATAAAAATAGAACAACACTGAATGTACACAGAAGAAGTATATGAAAAATCAATAATGAGCCCAACTGGGATAAAATAGATATATCTCTGAATCTGAACTGAATCTCAAATACAATGAGTCACATAAACAAAGTCTCACAATAGCTCTCAACTCTATGAAACAAAATACTAATCTAGATTCTGAAAATAATCAATTACATATGGAGTTCTACAATAACTACAAAATATGATAAGTAGTTAAACGAACAACTAATATGTCCTATCAACCTGCGACTCTCCATGCGCCGGACTCGCTGCCTGAAAGAGGGGAAACAACGAGCGTCAAAACGCTAGCGAGATTATCACTACCTCTCCCCAGGGGGAAGGGGTAGGAGTATATAGAAAAAATAGGAGTCAGTACATACATATATCAAATCATTCATATAACTCTCTATGAATGAAAACAAATAATCAATGATAAATATCGTAATCTCCAACATAAAGAATAATCATCTCATCTCGAACTACCCCCGAGTGACCTGCTCTATTATAAGAGGATATCAACAATTGCTAAAAAAAAATATCTGCCGTTCATAACGGGTGTAACAAAATCTCAAGGAAAATACCCTACTCGCGGGTAATCTATCATGGAAGTAAAGCTTATAACTGATCAATTATCTATGTGTGCATCATCTTGTGCTATAGCGATACTTTTCTAATGCCCGTTACTCAATCGCTCTGCGACAATAGGGTTTATTATTTTCCTATTCCGGATACATGTAATAACGATATTATTGTAATACTCTTACTCAATCGTTCTGCGGCAATATGGTTTATTATTTTCCTATTCCGGATACATGTAATAACGATACTATTGTAATACTCTTACTCAATCGTTCTGCGGCAAATAGGTTTCATCTCCCTATTTCCGGATACGTATAGAACATCATTATTCATATGTGTTTATCAATTTAACTCGTGTCGAAAGTGTGTTAATCTAACACAATCTAGCATACATGCACCAATCTCAGTGTGCGTGTCCACATCTGAATTTCATCATCATCCCAGGTGTTTAACAATCACTAATATCATAGTCTATCATCATAAGGTCGAGAAATTCGTTCGACAACCAAAAACAAACTCAAATAAACATGCACAGCCGAAACAGACTGGCGGTCGACCGTGACGGTTGACCGCGACGGGCTCCAGAGACTATCCAGGTCTCTGTCCTGTACGGCGGTCGACCGTGAACCCTGATTTCCAGATTCTTAATTTCTTTGTGTATGTCATGTTCACGTCATGTTTTTGTGATCTAAACATATCAAATTCTTCATGAAACTTTTATACAAATATGCCATAGCAGATATGAATATCTAGAAACAACTCAACAACTATAACCATGATTTTATGCATTAGATTTGTATTCAAAACCCTAAAACATGCATAAAAGCTCAAAACAACAAATTAAACTTCTTTCTTTAGATTAACTACGTTTAAAAATCATCATCAGATCTTAATCACATCTGTAAAAACATTCTTAATCTTTTTAGTATGAAAAGACCTAATCTTTATACATATAATACAAAAGAGTTGTCTTTTATACATAATCTATTCGTTTAGGCTCTACAAAACATATTTAAATCTCTTTAAAAAATGTTTTAAAAACTGGGAGGGGGATTAGTAGAGATGATACTCGCCTGGGGTTGTAGGAAAAACGTGTTAGAAGCAAGGTTGAAAAAGATATCCACTCCAAAAGCCAAGAATCACCCAAAAATCCACTTGAAAGACTTCAATTTTCTCCAAGAAATCAAACTAGAGTTTAGGGGGGTTTTGGTGGCTGTTAGGGTTCTTAGAAAAACTAAGAAAACGTGAAAAAACTCATATATATATATATATATATATATATCAGGGGAAAACGAATATGGGTTTACAAATCCGAAACCAACTCAAAACAGGAGAAAAACAAACTGCAGGTATTGCGGTCGACCGCGGCGGTCGACCACGACGGTCGACCGGACCGGACATTTTTAGTTTCTCATGAGTTTGGCCATTTGTGCATGTTTCAACTCTTCTCTCTCTCATGTATGAACTCGTTCATACTCAAAACACATGGTATTATACTCATATATCATTAAATGATATTTATCATATTAAATATCCACATATCATAATTTATCACACATTAATTATATTATTCATAAATTATCGGGGTTTTACAAAAAGAGTGAGCCTTTTTGTAAGACTTCTCTTACACAAATAAAATAAAATAAAAATTACAACTCTCTCTTAAAACAAACACAAAAGACGTTTATCACCAGCTGCTTGCGTGGGATCTTCGCCTGTGCCGGGGACGCGTTAGTCCGTGGACCGTCGCGGATCAGATCCGGTTGACAGAAGATTGATTAAAACTCTTACTTCACAATGGAAGTAATCGCTGAAGTGATTATCTCGACCAAGCGAGATTACGACTCTTCTCGAGATCAAAACAAAGTTTGATCCGGACGAATGGGGGAACGGGGCTTAGATCTCTCGAAATCCACTTTTTATGCATAGGAAATCGTCAAGATCTAGCTTACCCTCTTTGAAATTCGTGGCTCTTGGCTCTGCAATTCGGCAGCACCTCGCCCTCTTTGATTATAACTCGCCCCCCGTGAAAGGGGTTCCAAAAAATTGTTGTAAAACTCTGCAAAATTATACTGTACACATACAAGAACTCTCTTAGTTCTTAATTTTCCATTCAAATTTATTAGCTAACTTGATCGTCGGAGGTACAACGGAAGAATCAAACCTCATCCTCTCACGAACCTCTACATGTGCAGATTTTTTCAGCCACCTAGCTCAAGAACCAGACATAAAGTCGGATAAGAAAGTGGCCCCTCTTCAACAACAAACTCATCCAAATACGGATAAATACTGACTATGTGATCACTTACCATCAACACATACATTATATTATTTTTCCTATAGAAACCCGGTTATTGTAGAACTTAACTTCTAGTCCTTTATCAAGCTGGGAACAGAGACCAGATTACGTCGAATTCCTAGTGCATAGAACACATCTTTGAGGACAAGAATACCGTCTTCAAGATCCAATCTATACAAACCAATACCTGTAAGGACCAAGAATTTTGATACTAGTTAAAATAATTTTCTGGTAT
>BQKN01066281.1:310982-347888 GCA_022839385.1 Asparagus kiusianus
TGCACTAACATTTAAATGCAGCTTTCAACATCAAATATGAACAAGTGCAGTATGAGTTCAAGGCATTATGAAGTAAAGAAGATGAAGAACAAGTACATCAATGTAATTTTATATTTTTCTTTACTTAGAATTTTTGTATAAGCCTTGATCACTCTCACACACACACATAGAAATTAGAACACACTAACACAGGCTTAGTGTGTTGGTTAACAATAGAAATCCCCTATGTTAACCATTAGAGTATTTAGTTTATCATTAAGTCTTAAAATAGTTCATACTTAACATTTTTACTCTTTAGTAGTCGACTAATAAGAATAATAGTCGATTATTGTAATCTAAGTTCAAGATATAAGTTTCTGTAAAACTACAGAGTAGTCGACTACTAAGAATTATAGTCGACTACTCAGCTTTGAATTTTGATTTACAAAACTTTAGTTTTACAGAGTAGTCGACTACAAGTAAATATAGTCGACTACTAAACTTTGAAAATTGTTTTACAGAGCGTTTATTTTACAGTGTAGTCGACCACTAACAATTATAGTCGACTACTGATCTTTGATTTTTGTTTTCCAAACATTCTGTAATATAGAGTAGTCGACTACAAAGAAGAATAGTTGACTACTAAGCTTCAATTTTTGAATTCCAAACTTTCTGTATTACAGAGTAGTCGACTACTATGCATTATAGTCGACTACTAAGACAGTGTTTGTGGAAAATTTAAAGTAAAAAGAAATGAAGAAAAATTGATCTGTATTCCTTTAATCTCAATTACAATTAGATTTTCTGATTAAAAAAAGAAGAGAATAATATGGATTCTCCCCTTTGTTTAAAACTGGGTTCTTCACGGTAGCGATGAGATTCCTCCCTTGAATGCTCGCGTCGAGTTTGCTTCTTGTTGACGATCCGACGTCTTGTTTAACTAGAAAGTGATCTTCTCCTCACGATTTGACATTATGGAGAACTTGTGTGGCAAGTTTGAAACTCTGAACGAGTTGATAACTCAGAGCGAGTTTAAACTCTTTAAAAGAGTTGATTTAACCGAAATCGGTTAATGAGCCAAGGATGAAAGCTCCAAGGAATACTCCAGAGATTGAGAGAAGATCCCCTTTTGCTGATCTCTAGATCTCTAAAAATCTTCCAGGATCCAAGCCCAAAAAGCTCCTCCCAAGATCTCTTCTTTGCTGCCAAAGAGAAGGATAAAAAAGCCTAATCCGAACTAAGCTGATTTCTTAGTTATTTATAAGAGATTAAGGGGTGTAACTGCCCCCTTAATTCGCTCCTAAGTGGGGCTAATGGGATATAACCGCCCCTTAAACCACTCCTGAGTGGAGTTGTGATCCCCTCAGATCATAGGAAACGGTTTTGAAACCGTTCAGCTCGTGTTTGAACGAGTCAAACGTAAAATCCACGTTCTGGCGTGAATTCTGCAATCAAACGTAGTGTCTGGAAGCTTGAACGCAATGTCTATAAGCTCGGACGCAGCAATTGGAAGCTGCATTGGTAGCGTTAGCAGCTGGATCTGAGCTGCGTTTGTAACGATTTGGAAGCTGTGTTGGAAGCGTTGGCAGCTAGATCTGAGCTGTGTTTGCAGCGATTTGAAAGCTGCGTTGGTAGCTAGATCTGAGTTGCATTTACAGCAATTTGAAAGCTACGTTGGCAGCTTTCAGATGCTGCGTTTGCGGTCGAATATGAGCTGCGTTGGCAGCTGGATCTGAGCTGCGTTTGCAGTGTTTAGAGCTGAATGTGAGCTGTGTTTGTGGCCAGGTTTGAGCTGCGCTTGCGCTGCGTTAGTGGCCGAGCTTGAGTTGTGTCTTGATGCTGGTACGTGAGGAGGACTTCCGCGTTTTGATTTGAAGAGACCATCGATTTGTAGTCTCTTTCTATCAGAGCATTACAAAGATCGTCGTTTTGTAATCTTTGCTTGAGCTCTTTGATATATGAGAGTCGTCAGATTGTAACTCCCGATGTTGATTGTGAAGGTTGTTGATTAGAGCTTTCATCAGTTGTTGTGAAGGTCGTCAGATTATAACCTTCATCGATCTACGTGAAAGTCTTCAAATTATAACCTTCTGAAAATCGTCAGATTCTAACTTCCATCATCGGTGTTTGATGGGGATAAGCTATCTGTAGTAATTTTTAGACAGCCTACAGATAGTTTTTCTGAACGTTTAAATTTAAACTTGTGACAATTTTTAGCCGTTTTTTCAAACATTTTAAAGTTTAAAAACTTGTCTTTTCAAGGGCTATAAATAGGTTATTTGTTCAGAAAAATCACACATGATTCTATACCCATAAGCTTTGATCTTTGTGTATTTTTCAAGTGTCAAAAATTCTGATTTTGAAGAAAAAGAGAAGTTTCTGAAATTGCCTTTGATCCTCATTCAAATACTTATTATTCAGGCAATTTACAGAAGTTAGAATCATTCCTAAGCCACTACTACACAACACTACAAATCAAGGCTTATAGGAATTGAGTTGTTGCTTCAAAGAAAAGTTCTCTCGATTTGTGAGAGGTGTTAATCTCTTGGTTTAGAGATTGATGTGCAAATTGGCAAAGTGTTTGTCAATTGGTGTTACAATTTTTAGGGGCTTACAAATTGGTCAGGTTTGCTTTTGATTTTATAAGTTTATTCAAAATCATAGTGGAAATTCTCAAGTGAGATTTGCTTGGGGACTGGATGTACACCGGGTTGGTGGAATCAGTATAAAACTTTGTGTTTGTGATTGTGATTTTCTGAGATTGACATTCTTTCTTTGCAATTAATAATCTACTTTGCATAAATTTTAAAAGAATACTATTCACCCCCTCTAGTGTTCTAGTGTATCTATTTCAGATCCTACAGTTTGTAATGTCTATAATAAAATTTATCCAATCCTTGTAACGTTTGTAACGTATGAAACATTCAAGTAGTTTTAAGTGAGTACATACAAAACGTTTAAGCTCGTTTAAAGACAGTGTTGCGCGTAGCGGAAATTTTGGCAGCACTTTGGCAGTACAACAAGTGAGTCAGGTCACAATAAGAATTCCTGTCTCACCAAGGAAACAAGAATCTAAAGCAAAATATCTCAACCAAGTGAGATATCAGTTCTTCCTCTCATCAGTTCTAGGACTGACCTGTCGAGGGAACCTAAAAGCTATTACAAATCACACAAATAGCGATACAACCAATATTACGTGGTTCGGCAAATAGCCTACATCCACGGGGCAAGGAGGGGGAGATCTACAATTAGAGGGGGAGAATATAATTAGGGTTTACAATCACTCAATCTAAACCCTCACACAAACTCTTAGATCCCTCACACAAATACTCTCTTACAAAAGGCTTAAACCCCTAAAAACAACTGCACAAAATCTTCACAAAAGGTGGCCGACTTTCTCCTTGCACAACAATTTTCTTCTCTGCTTTTGCACGCGGTTTTCTCCTACAGCCGCCAAACAAATCCGTGCTCCTCTGCCTGCACCCCCTGCTATTTCGTACTCGCACAAACCTTAAGAAAAAAACAAAGAGGTATTTATAGGCTGCTACACGTTCACCAAGTCAATTGCTCGTGGCCCCCACTTCTTTGCCTCTCACGCGGTTTTGGGAAAAAGGTTTGCCTCTCACGCGGTTTGGGGAAAAGGGTGGTCCCCACTCATAATTCTCCACCTCGGTGAAGTTTTCTCAAAACTGGGCCGATACCAAAGCAACCAAATGTCCCACTTTGTGTCCAGTACACCGTGAAGCAATTCACGACAACAGACTCAATCCATAATAAGTCGAGAACCCAAACGAGAATCCAAACAATCTCACCCCCATCAATATCAACTTATCCAAATCGGCTGCATCGTAAAGACTACCTACGTATCCTCTTGTCCAGGGAATCAAGTCTCACGTAGTTCACCCAAATGGCCGCCAACGGCCTCAACAATCACGAATATGCAACAAGTCTCGATAATAATCGAACTTGTTGCTCGGAACCACCTTAGTGAGCATATCTGCCGGATTATCCTTCGTATGGACTTTCACAATCTCCACATCGCCATCTTCAAGAACATCTCGAACGAAGTGATAACGAACGTTAATATGCTTCGTCCTCGCATGAAAAACCCGATTCTTCACCAAATAGATAGCACTCATGCTATCACAATGAATAGTAACGGATCTCTGTGATATCCTAAGTTCCTCCAAAAGTCCTCGAAGCCAAATAGCCTCCTTCACAGCCTCCGTAACTTCCATATACTCTGCCTCCGTCATAAACAAAGTCACCTCGACTGTAAGGTGCATCTCCAACACACCGGCGCACGGGTCAAAGTAAACACATACCTCGTAGTAGACCGGCGCTTATCCAAATCCCCGGCATAATCAGAATCAACATAACCAATACATAGCTGCCCACTTGTAGTGTCTTGCTCATAAACTAAACCAACATTGAGCGTACCTCGAATGCACCTCAAAATCCATTTCACAGCGTCCCAATGACCCACTCCTGGATCGTGCATGTATCTCGATACCATGTTTACTGCCTGTGACAAATCTGATCTCGTACATACCATCGCGTACATCAAGCTCCTAACTGCGCTCGCTGTTAGACCCTAGAGGGGGGGTGATTAGGGTCTTATGCTAATCTAATCCGATTAAATGCCAATTAAAAATACTTAACAAGTATATTCTTGCAAGATAGATATACAAAGGGTTATGTGCAAGAATATGCAATATACACAATGAGATATATCCTATATGATAGAATTATATGCAAGGATATATAAACAACACAAGGGTAAACAATCTACACAAGTGATAGGGCAATGTAGTGAGCAATATGCAAAGGCGATGTGAGATAAGAAAACAAGAATAAGAACGCCAAGCAATCACAAACACATGATATGTTTACGAGGTTCGGTCCCCACGACCTACGTCCCCGCTCCTCACCTCGAGGAGATCTCCACTATCACAACCGGGTTTTCTACGTTCATCCGAACAACGTTTACACCACACAATACAATCACTATGTAATCACACCTCACACACTAAGTGTTGGTCCTAGCCCGTGTCCTCCTCCTCAAGTGCTCGGTTACAACCTCTCCCTAGGCACGTCAACCGACGCCACTCCTCTTGGATTCGACCCCGTCTCTCACCACACACTTCTCTCGGTGTACAAGTGTATTACAAGTGAATCTCTCAATAAGCACAATATAAATCAATTGATTTGTTCTCTAAACAATGTGAGAACTCAATTAAGCATAACTCTCAATGTTACAAACTCTCACCACCCAACTATACTATGTATGAAAGATACAATAAGCTCAATGTGGGTGTGTGTAACAATGAGTGAAATCAAAGAACAAACTAAACTCAATATAAAACTAGCTTTAACAGAATTGATAATTAACAAATAATTATAAGTAAAAGCTAGAGTTGAGTTTAGGAAAACTTCTCTAAATCAAGATGGAGAGATGGAGATTTGAAGCCCAATCAAGAGAATAATTTCCTCCACTTGTATAAAACTTCTTCACACACAAAACAAACCCTTAAACACACTTAAACCTTGTTTAAAACTTGTTTAAAAACTTCTTAATCATTCTTTGAAAAGACATCAGCAATAGGGTATTTATACCCTCTCACAACTCAGCCAAAAACTCCCAAAACAAAAGACCAAAAGACCCAGCCAACGGTACAAAAACTAGCCGTTGGGAACAGAAAAAAATAGCGTCGGTCGACCGGAAAACTCGTCGGTCGACCGGACGTTTTAATCGGTCGACCGGACCGGTCGACCGACAACTTTCTGTCGGCCCAGTAGATTTCTGACCTCAGGTTCGGTCGACCGGACCGGTCGACCGAATTCTGACATTTAAATGAGAACTGTTTTGCTGATATTTAAATGCTGTTTAAAAATATCAAACAAATTCCAAAAAATGTAAAACTTTGGGAAATCATTATAAACAAGATAATAAACATGTTACAAAAAGAATTTTTCAAATTGCATTTCCCATTTGTGAAAAATCATCATTTTGCAAATATGTTCAAAACATGAAAACATGAGATACTTGAATTTGATGTTTTGACATAAACCAACTATTGAAACTTTACAAAATGATTTTATAGACTTTATAAACTATGTATAAACTGATATTGAAGTCTATAAACTAATAAGATAGTATTTTCACAAAATTGCATATTCTATGCAATGTTTTCAAAAACACAATAGAGTATGAAACATATGATTATATATATGAATGTAAATTTGTTTCATATCTATATAGCTAAACCAAAACACAATATAAATATGAAATGTGTAATCTCATATTTATGAACATAAAAACTCAAAACTATGTATATATATATACCTATATATATACATGGAAACCAAACGTATATGTATATATGAAACTATATATATACATGAAAACCATAAAATGTGTGTGTATAGATATTGAGCTTAACGTATTAAACACACATAATATAAACCTATACTAAGTTACCCAAGCAATCTTGATGATCTTCAACGAAGCTCTATCTTGGTATACTTGCGGATGAAGCTTGAACTTGAATCTTTAACATGAATTGCAAGGCTTCAACCCGACATTTCCGCCAACCTCCATTGGATTTCATCGTTGAAGCGCAATTCCATCCATCCTCCAACAACGTTGTTTGTCTACAATACATAGGAATGCACAAACACTAGACAAACAACATTAGTAATAAATTGTTTGTTAAACATCATCAAAATAAGAAGGCCAACACTCGCATATGGAGTCTTTGACATCAACTCATGATCTTCAACTGTCTTCGATGAAAAACCAGTTGAAAGCATCAAATGGGCTCCCAAACGTACACCAACTGGCTTCGTATCCATGCTAACATAGAATCGCTGTAGAACCTTCTTCAAATAAGCCACCCGTGTCAAACAAATTTTGTCATTCTTCTTCTCTCTGTCGATCTCCATTCCCAAAATGCGTTTGGCCTCACCCAAGTCCTTGATCTCAAACTCATTTGAAAGCTGAACTTTCAACTCATCTATAGCCGATCTTGGAAGTAGAGGCAACCAACATGTCATCGACATAAAGCAACAAATAAATGTACGCACCTCATTTCAACTTGTGAAAATATACGCAATGATCAAATTGGCTCCGAGTGTACGAATGACCAATCATAAAACCATCGAATCGTCTATACCATTGTCGAGGAGACTGCTTCAAACCGTATAGCGATTTCTTCAATCTGCAAACCAACTTATCTTTCCATGCAGCTCGGAATCCTAATGGCTGAGTCATATATATTTCTTCATCAAGATCACCATGAAGAAATGTCGTCTTCACATCCAACTGATCTAACTTCAAACCATACTGTGCCACCAAAGCTAGCAAAATCCGAATCGAAGAGTGCTTCACCACCGGAGAGAAAACCTCATTATAGTCAATACTTTCCTCCTGTGCATAGACCTTCACAACCAACCTAGCTTTGAACCTCAATGGAGTGCTCTCAATGCCCTCCTTCTTCGTGTATACCCACTTACAACCAATTACCTTCAGCCCCTTTGGAAGCTCAACAAGCTCCCACGTATCGTTCTTATGAAGAGACTCCATCTCCTCCTACATAGCCACCTGTCACGAATCAGCCTCCGAACTCTGCTCGGCCTCTCTGAATGTAGTAGGCACTAACTCATCAATACTCTCCATCGGAAGTGCATATGTAACTGTGTAGGCATACCGTGTTGGCATCCGTATGTCTCTCCTCTATCTCCGAACCGTAATAGAATCCTGAACCTGAGCCGTCGGTCCCTGATCCTGCACATCAGTACCCGTATCCTTCGTGTTATCGTCGTGCTCGTCTGGCGTCACCTCAGTTGGCACTCTAATGGATAATGCCCCATCTGGACAATGTGGAGCTGCATCGATCTCCACCACCTGCCATATCTCCTTCGTCGGGTTGCTCTTCACCTGATGAGAGCTGGGAAGCTTCAAGATAGAAGTCTCATCAAATGTGACATCCCTACTCAGCACAATCTTCTTATCAACTAGATCCCAAAGCTTGTATCCCTTGACACCACGTTTGAATCCTATAAATATGGCCTTCCTAGCTCGAGGTTCCAATTTATCTGTTCTTACATGATAAAATGCAGGGCACCCGAATACCTTGAGCTGGTCATAATCTTGTGCTGGCTCTCCCGACCACTTCTCCATAGGGTTTTTCCCTCAATCGCAGATGAAGGCAGCCTATTAATGAGGTGGCTTGCATATGTAAGTGCCTCAGCCCAAAAGATCTTCTCCAAACCACTCTACGACAATAAGCATCGGATCTTTTCCAGTAAAGATCGATTTAGTCTCTCTGCTACCCCATTCTGCTGCGGTGTATGACTAACCGTGAAGTGTCTCTCTATGCCCTCATCTCAACATAGTTGCTGAAAGGGGTATGAAGTATATTCACCACCGTTGTCGGATCGCAACGTCTTGATCTTTCTCTCAGTCTGCAATTCTAATCTCTTCTTCCACTCCACAAATATATCTAGGACTTTACTCTTCTTCGTCATGGTGTACACCCAACAACGTCTAGAATAGTCATCAACGAACGTAAAGAACCAATGTCGACCACCAAGTGATGCAGTCTTGGTGGGACCCCAAATGTCTATGTGCACATAGTCCAGGATGTCCCTCGTCTGATGAATGGCAGTCCCAAACTTTATCTTCGTCTTCTTACCAAGAACACAGTGCTCACAGAATTCTACTTTACCACTCTTGGCTCCCTTCAATAGCCCCTGCTTACGCAATGCCTGCAGTGACTTTTTATCCGTGTGTCCTAACCTTTAGTGCCAAAGCCTGCTCATGTCCGCCTCTAAAACAGCCGAAGCAACCTGGCCAACCTCGGTGCTCCCCTTCAGATAATACAAGTTCTGATTGCGGACTTCCTTCATCACCACCAAAAGATCCCTTAGTAACATTTGCTACAGCATTTTCAAAGGTCACCTTGAATCCCTTCGACTCCAAAGCTCCAACTGAGATAAGATTCTTCTTCAGTTGAGGAACAAATATTACCTCCTTTAATTCACGAACTACTCCATCGTACATCCGGATCCGCACAGTACCTATCCCACAAATACCACAGGATTAATCATTTCCCATGATAACAACACCCTCGTCGACTTTCTTAAAAGATGCAAACCAGTCTCGCCTAAGAGTCACATGATAAGTAGCATCGGAATCAAGCATCCAATCTGATGCATCCACATGGTTCACCTCCGGAGTAATCAATAGAGAAAAGCACGAATCATCGGAATCATCGCCTTTCGCAACGTTCACCTCATTGGCCTTTGGGCTCTTCTTTTTGCTATTCTCCTTCTCCTTGAGCTTCGGACAGTCTCTCTTCCAATGTTCCTGCTCTTTGCAGAATGCACATTGGTTCTTTGCTATTTGGTGGTGGCTTCTTGACTTTGACCTCCCTCTATTACCACCTTTTGGATATGGGCTTCTACCTCTCGTCGACAAGGCCTCGCCTGAAGTACTAGCGCGGGAAGTCTCCTTATCCTTCCTCCTCAAATCATAATTTGTCAATGTATTAGTAACTTTACTATAACTGATAGAAGATCTCCCGTTTAACAAAGTGAGCATGAAGGTATCATACTCCTCATTCGGTAAGGAGCCCAATAAGATAATAGCCTTGCACTCATCCGATATCTTCTCATCAATATTCGCTAAGTCCGACAACAACTTAGTGTAGTTGTTCACATGAGCCGCTAGCGAGGTGCCTCTGGACATCTGAAATCTGAAGAGTCTTCGTAGCAAGTGCAACTTGTTCTCAACACTCTTTGTGATATACTTATTGTTGAGAATTTCCCACATCTTCATTGCAGACGTCATCCCAATCACATCATATTTTAGCTCCTGTTCCAAACAGGACCTGATCACCCCACAAGCGTTCCTATTCATCTTCTCCCATACTGCCTCTTCATATTTAGATGGCCTCTCGTGGACCATGATGGTCTCCTCCAAATTCTGAGCATTGAGCGTATCCTGTACGTTGCTCATCTACAAACAAAAGTTGATTTTACCATCATACTTCACCATACTAATTTTGGTGTTTTGAAAACCAACTTAAATTGTACTCACAATCGACTTGCTGCTTTCACCTTCTTCTCCTATTACAAACTAACTTCAAATTGTAGAGAAAGAACAAATTTGATAGAAATTATGAACCACCCAACTGAACCCTAGATCGGATTCTAAATAGATCTCCTGTCCACACGAGGAAAGCGAAATCTCCAACGACAGCTCCTAATGCTATCTCCACCGAAACCTAGAACTCCAAGAATCAAGCTTCACATAAGAATCTTCCTCCACCAAACTTCAAAACCCTAGATCTAAAATTTGGGGATACCACTTGTTGCGTGTAATAAAAATTTTGGCAGCACTTCGGCAGCACAACAAGAGAGTCAGGTCGCAATAAGAATTCCTATCTCACCAAGGAAATAAAAATCTGAAGCAAAATATCTCAACCAAGTGAGATATCAGCTCTTCCTCTCATCAGTTCTAGGACTGACCTGTCGAGGGAACCTAAGAGCCATTACAAATCACACAAATAGCGATACAACCAATATTACGTGGTTCGGTAAATAGCCTACGTCCACGGGGCAAGGAGGGGGAGATCTACTATTAGAGGGAGAGAATACAATTAGGGTTTATAATCACTCAATCTAAACCCTCACACAAACTCTTAGATCCCTCACACAAATACTCTCTTACAAAAGGCTTAAAACCCTGAAAACAACTGCACAAAATCTTCATAAAAGGCGCCCGACTTTTCTCCTTGCATAGCAATTTTCTTCTTTGCCTTTGCACGCGATTTTCTCCTACAGCCGCCAAACAAATCCGTGCTCCTCTGCCTATACCCCTGCTATTTCTTACTTGCACAAACCCTAAGAAAAAAACAAAGAGGTATTTATAGGCTGCTACACGTTCACCAAGTCAATTGCTCGTGGCCCCCACTTCTTTGCCTCTCACGCGGTTTGGGGAAAAGGGTGGCCCCTACTCACAGACAACACGTGCAAAAAGAGCCCAAGCCCGCGCACCCGGTCCCGCTCACACGTGCCCGGTCCCGCTCACACGTGCCCGCTCGCTTGCTCGCACGATTGCTTATATACCAACACAAGTGTATAATACTAACACCTTTGTTATACAATATATAACATGTGTGTTAATTTGAACCAACTAAAATGCATTCAATTAGCCAATGTGGGATTAAAACTCACATACTACTTATTAAACATATTTTGATTTTCATATATAGAATCCAATCATTAAATGATATCTTTCCATAAAAGCTCTCTAAGATTCATTTATTTCAACAGCCTTGTTGTAAACTAAATCAAATTTGTTTTTTGACCAAGAGAGAGGTGCTCCAAAACAAAACCAGTTAAAAAATCAAATTTATCATTAAAAATATGGACAGACTTGACCTAGTTTTATTCAAACATATTTCTATTCAGAATGGAATTAGGTTTGAACCTAACTCCATTTTAAGGAGTTGCATTTTCTATCTTTTGCTGTTGTTGTTGTTGTTGTAAGCCATTGACAAAGATGGGAATTTTGTAGGTTAGAAGTTATAAGCACTGCTGGATTTTCATCTTTTAGTGACGGACATTTCCGTCGCTAAAAGCTAATATTCCGTCGCTAAAACTTTTAGCCACGGAAAAAATAAAAATCTGTCGCTAAAATTTCGATGCTACATTTAGGGTCCCTAAAAAGTGTATTTGCGACGGATTTTCCGTCGCTAATTATCGGCGACGGTATATTAGCGATGATCAGTTGGTCGCTATTTAAAAATTAAAAAAATAATTAAAAAATTATTAGCGACAGAAATTCTGTCGCTAATAGTTTTTTAGCAACGGTATTTCCGTCGCTAATAAGTTGTTTTTATAATGTTATTTTTTTCTTCCTGTGCATGTTTTCCATCGCTAAAATAGTTTTAGCAACGGAAATTCCATCGCTAAATATGTATTTAGCAACGAAATTTCCGTCGCTAAAAAGTAACAATTTTTTAAAAAAATATTTTGAAAAATATTTTGAAAATTTAAAAAACCATGTACAATATCGATAACAATTTTAAAATACATGTTCAATCAGCAGTATAATATTCAATCTCACGCATATATCACACATTTATTTTAATAAAAACAAATAAAAGTTTCTGGACAGGTACATAATAAATATTGTTTATACAACACAAGAAATTATTTTCAAAGTTATATTAAGGACAATCAATCCTCCTGATCATCATCATCCTCAACACCAGCTGTATTATGACTACCCCCGGCTGCATCTTATGAAGAAGTCCCAGCCTGCACATATAAATCAAACGTTAACTAGGGTGTGTAACCGTTAATAAGAGTGCAAATATAAATATAATTCCCCCAACACCACAACACAACACCACAACATAATACAACACAACACCACAACACAACACCACAACACAACAACGCAACGCAATACAACACAACACCACAATAACACCACGCAATACAACACAACAACACAGCACCATAATAACACAACACAATACAACACAACAACACAACACCACAACACAATAACACACAACATAACACAACACTACACTGCACAACACATCACCACACATCACACTACAACATAATACAATACAACACAACAATAACAACAACAACAACACAAATCCCCCAACCCCACCCACCAACCAACCACACTCCCCCTCTCCCCACCCCTCCCCCTCAACCATCACCACAACAAAATCCCCACTCCCCCTTCTCAACCACGACCAAAGCCCCCACCCACCAACCAATCACACTCCACACACCCCCTCCCCCTCCATCACTACCATCACCACCATCAACACCCAATCCCCACTCGTCCCCCTCCCCCACCACGACCAAACCCCCCACAAACCAATCACATAACGACCACCACAACACAACACCACAACCTACAAACCAACCCACCAACCAATCCCACCAACACTACGCACGCATACACCATCAACACCACCATCACATAAAAACATTATAAGTATATATTTTGGGCTTTGTGTTAGGGTTAGAGTTAGGGTTTGTGTGTAACAGTTTGTATCAGTGTGTATCAGTGTGTATGATATCATCTAATTTAAAAAAAGCAAAGTATATATATTACCTGATCTGACATAAACCATCTCCTATATGCCTCCTGAGCCTCCTGAGGCAGAGTCGACATGAATTGTATGAACTCCAATTCTCTCTGCTCCTGACGCCTCCGTTCTTCCTCTGCAACCCGTTGATATGTTGTTTGCTGCGACTGCCAATCTTCAATCGCTTTTAATCGCTGCTCCATTGAGTCTTGATATGAACTGCTTCCTGGTGTTCCTTATGGTGCTACAGACTCGTAGGTTCTACTAGACTCGTGCGGCCTCGGCTCAGATCCTCTCCACCGGTATTTGTTCTTCCTACTAGGTCCAATGACCGTCTCGATGATGGAGTCCTCCTCCTTTCTACTTAGCCGGACATGAGTGTTAGAACAGATATGAGACTGAGTCAATTGCTCCTGTACCTTGGCATGTAATTTCTCCTGTGATATATCAAAACAACCCGGGCAAGTCGACTTACTAATGATGCATTGATATGAAATTGAATATATAAATGAACTATTACTTACAGCTAGATCCTTATTCTTTGCTTTCTTCTCTTCATCGGCGTAATTTGGGCTTCAGGAAGTCAGAATACGATCTGCAAAATGTCCAAGATCTCCCCTTCCCTATTTTATTCAAATATATCATTAACCCATAACACATAAATTGTACTCAACTTAAAAGCTAATATATTATATACCTCAAGCTCCAATTGATAATAATGCTGGCTGAAGGACCTGGAGCCCCCGTGATGCTCGTAACTGCGAGACGCGTTACGATTCCTCCTTGCTATTTCAGCTTGAGCCTGCAAAACAATATCAAATCAAAATAATATGAAATTCAAATAATAAATTAAAAATATATACTTCAATAATACCTGAATTTCAGCCGTGTCCCAGTAATCGCAAAGTGCAACCAAGTAGGTTGATGTTACAACTACTCAGCAACCAAGAAGCTTCAAGCCCTTCAAATAGAAAAATGTTCACCTAATAAATTGATGAGGTCATGATATTCTTGTCGCTGTCTAAATGTGAATCAAGTGGAGATTAATCACTCTAGATATTGTTGATCACATATATTTCAGCCAACTAGATTGGATGCACATGCATTGCACGTACACCTGAAAACTAACATTGTTACCCGAAGATTAATCACTCTAGATATTGTCGATCACATATATTTTAGCCAACTAGATTGGATGCACATGCATTGCACGTACACCTGAAAGCTAACATTGTTACACAAGTAATCCTATAAGTTTATATCTTTTTCACTTAATTTGAAATATCTTTTGGCAAAAAAGCCCCAAACATTGGATGTTTATAATTTTGAGATTTTTTAGATGTTTTTTGTAATTATTGGAATTTTGAAGAGGTTGATTATAATTTTTAGAGTTTTAGGAGATTTGCTTCTATTATAGATATTTGGAGGTTGTTTGTACTTTTTATTTTTTGGGGTTTTAAGTAATTTTCTTGATGTTTCTTTGCAATTTTCTAATTTATAGGGTTTGTTTAAAATTTTCAGATTTTAAGGGGATATTTACAATTTAAAAATTTTCAAGATGCTATTTATCACATTTAATTTTTATTGGATTTTTTGTTATTTTCATATTATTCATGTTTTTATTTTAAAATTTAAATTTTTAGGGGGTTGTTTTAAATTTTCAAACTTTAAAGAGGGTTGTTTGTACTTTTTAGATTTTGCATAGATTGTTTATAACTTATGATTTTTTATGGATCATTTATAAATTTAGAATGATAAGAGACTTTTTCAAAATTTTAGATTTTCTACGGGTTTTTTTTTTACAATTTCATAAAACCCCCAAAATTAACGTAGAAGTAAATCTTACTAAACTCCCAATAATTTTACTATTTAGAACTAAATCTCAAATATCATTAAAATTCTCACTAAATGCCTAATAATTTTTGGCAGAAAACCCTCTAAATTAACATCATTAATTCATGTGTAGTCAAATGAGCAAAGTACACATCAACAACCCAATTAAGTTTTACGTTTTCTTCACTTAAGACCCAACAAATTTTAGCACAAAGCCTAAAATAACATTATTTATACAAATCTTTTTAGAGCTTTATTTGTATTTATTGGAACTTTCAAGAGGTTGATTGTAATATTTAGATTTTAGAGGGGTTTGTGTCTAATTTTTTATTTTTCGGGGGGTTTTTATACTTTTTATATTTTTTAGGTTTCTGTAATCTTTTCAGGGTTTCATTGTAGTTTTCTAACTTAAAGGGTCTATTTATGAATTTTAAGATGTTTAGGGGGCTGTTTGCAATTAATTTTTTTAGGATGCAATTTGTAATATTTTACTTTTTATGGGATTTTTTGTAATTTTCATATTTTTCATATGTTTCTTTGAATTTTTGAATTTTTAGGGTTGTTTATAATTTGTAAAATTTATAGGGGTTTGCTTGCATTTTTTGTATTTTTGAGAAGTTCTTATAATTTATTAATGTTTTTTGTGTCATTCATAATTTTAGAAATTTAAATATCGTTTTTCAATTTTAATATCTTTAAGGGTTTTTTATAATTTAAAATTTTTTGGGGCCGATATGTTCTTTTTTGTAGCTTTAAAATTTTTCTAAGTATTATTTGTAACTTTAGAATTTTTAGTAGCAATTTGTAATTTTTCCTATTTTTTTGAATTTTTTATAAGGTTAAGGGTTAACTTGCAAATAAGATCAATTTGAGGGGTATATACTATTCTTAAGGGTTAATTTTAGCTGATGTGAAATTTTGGGGTAGCCATTTTGGAGGTTAAGTGAAAAAATTTAAAATATTTTGGGTGTTTTCTAAAATTATTATGCTCATTAAAGATTTAATAAGAATTGCGGATATTTTGGCAGCTTAGTGTTCAATTTAAAGTTACGTGAGGTTTATTAAAATTATTTTTTTTAAATAATTAAGGAGGGACAAGATAATTATTTGGGCTTTTTTAATTGCGGATAGTTAAAACTTGTTTAGAATTAACAAAATTTTAATTATTAGAATTTTCTACTTTTATGAATAGTAATTTCTAGTATTTGATATGAATAATTTTAATTTAATAAGTAGGAAGATGGTATTAGTTGGATACATGTCATCTTTTAATGAAATTAATTACACTCTTTTAATATTAAATTTTGGTTAAAGATTTTACTTTTAAATTATTTGAATATATTAGGATAAAATTAGAATGTAATATCCAAAAGAGTTAAGGGTAAAATTGACCATAGAAAGCTTTTCTCAAACTCATTCTTTTATAAGGAGTATGATATGATATGATATGATGATATGATATGATATGAAGTATGATATGATATGATATGATATGATATGATGTATGATATGATTTAGTAGATTTCATAAAAACTATCATAAATTATATAGGGTCTGTGCACGATACCATAAGTTATTTCTATTTGAGGAAAAAAATTATAAATTAGTAAATTGGCAGAAAAAACATCAGCAAATTATATTATTGTTCTTCTATATGGTACTTTCATAAACTTTATGACAATTCTTTGGTGAGAACGTAAAGTTCATAGTATTATCTGAGTGAGAACGAACCATGAGTTAAATTGTTGGACCGTAATCAAAGCGAGTTGAGTCAATGAATGAATCAATACATACTGATACCCCCTTCGGGCCAAACCCCCTCAGGCCAGCTTGCTATCAGAGCCCATGGGCCTGGGCCTTAAAACTTTGTTCTTAAGGTCTCATTTTCCGTGGCTGGGGCTTCTATTTTTAATTCTACAGATTCCTAACCTTGTTCCTTCTGCTCCCCTGTACTTACAAAGATATTAATAAAATAAAGTATTATAATATACAACACTAAAAATGAAGTATCGAATTAAATCCTTAACCGATAACGTAATAATAATAATAATAATGAAAAGGTTTCGCAATCTCACATCAATAATACTCTTAAATGAAAAACAATACATGTTAGAATAAATTTAGGGAATATTCTGAACATCAATGTTGTTTGTCATTTTTAAGTTATATATTCATTGTATCTAGCTGATCATTTGGTATTTTGGATATCTACTATCACTTTTAATTAATATATAGGAAAAACTTATGGAGAAAACAATCAATGGTTAACCAGCATGATCAAACAAATAGATGATCTTATATCTTTTATAAAACATTCTCCTTTTCCTTTAAAAGAAGAAGGCAGTAAATCATCTTTATATATGTTATCTACAATATATTCAAAATATTAAATTCTGAGTATTAAGTACATATTCCTAAAGACAATTTTAAATATAGTTTAATAATTGAAAAAAAGGGTAATTCATAAGCTTATCTCAGAGCTTTGTGCTATTTGTGCATGAAGGTACACATTAACTATTGGGGGCTGTTTGGTTCGTTTCCTTGATATAGGAAAATGCAATTTCATGTAAAGAAATATAAGTTTTGAGTTTTCCAAACTTTTCCAAGAAATAGATTGTTTTGCTTTGGTTCGCACATAAAAAATGGTGAGAAACCAATGTATTTATTTTTCTTGTGTTTGGTTATCATAGAAAAAAAAAGAAAACTTTTGTAAACAAAGCAGAGAAGGAAAATATCTGACGTGACAGAGCTTTCATCAATTTCACTCGGTTGGGGAAGGAAATCGAAGAGGAAAAAAAATCTGAGCTGGCGGCGATTTCAACTGAGTTTTCCCTCTTCCATCCGAGCGAACCAAAGCGGAACAAAGAAATGGACGGAAACAAAAAAACTGACGTGGAGGGCTAAAAATCTGACGTGGAGGATTTTTCTGAGTTTTCCACCCCTTATAATAGCGAACCAAACAGTCCCTTGATATAGTTCAAATGATATGTTGGAAAACTTTTAATTTATTAAAATATACTGCATTAAAATTTTGCCAGAATAAGAGCTTGCCAAAAAATTCCTACTTAAAAAAAGCTAGCTAGGCTCTTGGAATTATATTCCAGAAATAAACAAACAGACCAACAAAATGCCCAAAACATTCACATGTACCTCATTATGGTACTTTCCTAAGATTCATTGCCCCCAACATTAAAGTCCCACCTCTTTTGTCCTGTCAA
The DNA here is from genome assembly GCA_022839385.1 of Asparagus kiusianus. Classification (NCBI taxonomy): domain Eukaryota; kingdom Viridiplantae; phylum Streptophyta; class Magnoliopsida; order Asparagales; family Asparagaceae; genus Asparagus; species Asparagus kiusianus. The sequence continues at coordinate 329,143 of BQKN01066281.1, forward strand.
AAAAATCATCACAATTCAGCCCCAGAAAAGGACCCAGTCTCATTGCAATCCCAGGTCCCAAAGTCAAGTCCCAGCCTCACGTCGACTTAAACGAAAAGGAAAACCGGGTGTCGCTTTCCAAAAGGGAGTAAAAGATCCGATCTTTTTTCTTTTCTTTTCTTTCCATCCTCTCACCGAACACCTGTTCGTTATCTCCCTCTCTCTCGCTCTCTATTAGGGCTAGGGTTTTGATCCTCGATAAAAAATAGAAATCGATTACTCTTTTCCCTTTTCCAATCCTCTATCTATTTGCGTTTCCAATCGCCGATCTCATGTTTCTTTTCTTCATTTTTTAGGGCTCGGGGTTGTTCATCATCCCGAGCTCTACGACCCCCCCTCCCCTTTTGATTTCCAATCAAATTTGATTCCGGTTGATTGAATCGATGGAGTATTTTCTTGTCGAGGGATTGGATTTGGCGGGAGAATGAGGGGGCGGTGGCGGGAGGAAGATCGGATCGGGAGATTGGGGACGAATCGGATGATGGATGGGGGCTCGCAATCGGTCATCGGATGCCGAATCCGCATGAGATCGGAGGCATTCGATTCATTCTCTGCTGCTTCTGAGTCGTTCTCTGAAGGAAATTGCTCCTCTTATCGGGTTCGGATCTGGGTCCGAATCTGGTAGGGTTGAAATTGGGCCCTGCTGCTTTTCTGCTACTTCGTTGGTTCTCTCCTCCGGCTCCTCCTCCTCCTTTTTTTCGGAATTTTTTATTTTAGTTTTATCTGTATAAACAAAAGGGGAAAAAAATCCAGCTTGGTGATTGGGTTTCGGATCTTGAGTTATGGATCCGATAAGGAACGGGCATCAGGTTGATGGTCGTGGGGATGTGGAGTATGCTGAGATGGATCCAACTGGGCGATACATCCGGGTAATTTTTTTTATTTTTCTATTTAATTTTGAGATTTAATAAAATGATGAAAGTCTATGAAATTTTTGATAATATTGGCACGTTGCATGTAAATTACATCTGATTTTTTATGGAGTTGTAATTATTAGTCATAACATTTTTAGTAAATAGTATGGTGCACGTGCGTTGCACGTGTACTCATTTTCATATATATATATATATATAGTTGTTTTACTTTTTGAAAATTGCATGTATACATACTTCTTTTACTTTTTGAACGTTTCTATGGCTTGAAAATGATGAAGAGACTTAAAATATACATTTTGGAATATAGTGTAGTCATATTACTTTTCTATATTTGATGAAATAATCGGGAATATGTTGTGATTATACTAAAAATATAAAAACCATATATTATAACGATATATCAAATAATTAAATTGTTATTATATATGTTGGATATAATTTTATTTACAAATTGTAAATTAAATTTTTTTGTATAAAATTATTTAGTTATTTGAGCTCGAAAAATTAAAGAATAAATTAATATTTACTTCATTTGACATTAAAAATAATTTTACTCAATGCCTGATAAGCTCGAAATTACATTAACAAACTTTTATAAATTTCACGTGCATTATAGAACTTCTACAAATTGAAGTTCGATCCTCCAAAATAGATAAAATTTCTCTAGAGTATATTGTTCACATAAGTTTATTGTTCACAGGTTAATTAATTTTAAAATAATTTTATTTATAAATTGTAAATTAATTTTTTTGTTTAAAATTAGCAACTAATTTACCTTTAATTTTAAAACTCCAGATACTTGGAATAATTAATGGAAAGTCAATTGGTCAAAATTAACATATGGTGCTAAGAATTAAAGAATATGGTACAAACGTAAATGTCAAAATAAAATTATTTAGTTATTTGAGCTCAAAAAAATTAAAGAATAAATTAATATTTACTTCATTTGACATTAAAAAATAATTTTACTCAATGCCCGATAAGCTCGAAATTACATTAACAAACTTTTATAAATTGCACGTGCATTAATTTAATTTAATTTAATATAACATGCAATAATGGAAATGTAACTCTTGTGTCTAACAACGGTTAGGGTATTCACTGTGAATGAAATTTCTAATGAATACTATGACTTTCATTCTTAATGGACTAAAAATTTGAGCCGGTGCTAGTGCTGCGTTATAATAATAGTAAAGGAGGTTATGTGATAGGAACGCGGTTATGTGATGGGAACGCTTTGAGGTTTTAGTTGGATGTCATTAAATAGATATAATGGTACAATTAAAAGGCTATCTCTTCATGTACGCTATGTAATTAAGCATGAAGTATTACATATATGATTTCATGTATGTATGTATGAGGGTGTATTTATTACATTTAGTTTTATTTAATTGAGGGTTATGAAAGGGATTTGAAGGAGTATGATTTATGATGTATGTATGTGTTATGTATATGCATGCATGTGTTTTATGTATGCATATATACATTTTAGAGGGTATTTTCGGAAGAAATGTTTTAACATTCCAACACACTTTTATAATAGTATTAGCTTAGATTTTAGGAGTCAAAAAAAATTTACTCAGGGGTATATTCGCATAAAAATAAATACATGGTATGTATTCGCAATTAGGTGATACCAAGGGTGTCTGTTCGCAAAACACTAAAAAATTCAGTCTGAATGTCAGTGTTGTGGCTTCCTTCATCATATCCCATGCAAGGATCATGTTCCCACCTTCAGCAACACATACAAATTAGATACAGCTTATGTCAGTCGTTCAAATACGATAAAAAGATGGTGTCTAGTCTTTGAAATATATCTTCATCTCATACTTTGTATGTGTTACCTCCATGAAGTACAGCCTTATATACATCATATCACTCTATTAGTCAAGCAAAAAGAAAAAAAAAATATAGACAAGTTGAGAGAATGATAAAAGAATGAGTTTATCTCAATAAAATAAAATTTTAAAATTAAAATATTAATTTACCATATTGACTACCTGACCTTGTCGTATTCCTCCAGTTTCGATCTACCAAGAGAACTAAGATGTTTATATATAGTACGGGAATTAATCAAAATCCTATGAGAACTTGTGGCTTATGGTATTCTTACATTTAATTAATTAATAGCATGCTACTATGTAACTGTTTCCTTCAAACGTTGTTGTATTGTTGCTTCATAATTCATGCGTTAGGGAAATTAACCGAAAGCATACGGTATCCATTGCTATATAAGGTGTCGTTCTGTATTAAATATTAATATTTTGGAGGTTTTGTCTTTCGCCATTATTGTCATTAAAAAAGTGCCTGCATGCCGAGTATGTCTCTGCTAGGAAAAAACCAATGAGTTGATGATTTCGGTTATGAAATGAATTTAAAGAGATATAATATAATTTATATGTGTATATGTACATGTATGGATGTGTTTAATTCAAAGGGCTATGATTTAGGTGTGCATATATGTAATTTATGTATGCATGTATGTTTTTAATGAGTGCATGTATGAGTTTTGGAGGGTGTTTTAGGAAGAAATGTTTTAACATAGCAACCCACTTTTATAATAGTATTAGATAACTGTTATGTTAATTGAGTTATGTCGTATGTTTTTTCCTACATCTTTGACATTTGTTTTTTATTTTTGTAAAAAAACGCTTGCTTTAATTAGGAACCATACTTATGTGCTTATTATGTTGCTATTTTTAATATTTTTTTTATCAATTGATCAGTTTGCATGACCTGCAATTTAGAATGCTTTCAGTTTAGTGATTTCTAATGATCAGGGTTCTTATTAGATGGATTCGACGTAGTTTGTGTTCTTTTGATTTATTATTCCTTTTAATATCTGGTTTTCTAACAACTAGGTTGCATGTGGTATCATGCTGTGATCTTTGACCTTTCTCACTAAAAAAATGCCACGTTGATATTAATGGCATTATGGCACCAAGCAGATAGTGAGGATAACACTGTGAACATCATTAGGTTTCTAAGGGTTAGTATTTGCTGATGAAAATATTTCTTTAAAAAAATCTTGGTTCACAATGCTCGCTGATATTGGTTATTCTGTTTAATTTCAGTCTTCTAATTTTTTTTACTTCCCTAGAAATTGGTCTGATTCGCTTTTTGATTCAAAGCTAAAGGAGTCAAGTCCTGCATGTCCTTATTGAAAGCACTCTAATGCTACTAAGAAAGAACCCTAGAGAGGGGAGAATAGGGTTTATGCTAATCTAATCCGATTTATACCAAATTAAAACTAATTGATAAATATCCTAGTAAGAATGATATGCAATAAGATATATGTGCAAGGATATACAAGTAACACAAGGGTAAACAAACAAACAATTGACAAAGGCGATATAAATGATAAGCACGAACATAAAGGAACGCCAATGACAAACGCAAACAAATGATATGATCACAGAGTTCAGTCCCCACGACCTACGTCTCCGCTCCTCACCTCGAGATCTCCACTATCACAACCGGATTTTCTATGCTGACTCGAATAACGTTTACACCTCACACTCGATTTCTAGTTCACCGAAAATTTTACAATCTCACACTCTTGTAATCCCACTTTACACCCGTGTTGGTCTCTAGCTCGTCTCTCTCTCAAGTGTTAGGAATTATAATCTACCTCTAGGCATTACCACTTACCCCACTCCTCTTGGGACGACCCCGTCTCTCACCACACACTTCTCTCAGTGTACAAATGTATTATAAAGTGTTCAACACAATTAGGCTCACAATACAAATAAATTTGTTCTCTACAATGGATGAGAACACAATGTAGGCTCACTCTCTAAGTCACACTCCCAATAATTCAAATTATACTATGTATAAAATACAATAAGCTCAATAGATTGTGTGTGAACAAAGAGTATAATCAAAACAAACTAAACTCAAATAAAATTCTAGCTTATGAAAATTATGAACAAAATAAAAAAATAGCTAGAAATAGATTTTAGAAAAACTTCTCTATAGATCAAGAGAGAGAGATGAGTTGAAGCTCAAACACCAAAGGATGATCTCTTCTTCCTCTTGTGAAAATCTCTTCACAAACAAACTCTTTTAAAATAAACTTAAACCAAACTTAAATATCCTTAAACTTGTTTAAAACTTTTCTCTTGTTAAAAATGAACTGAGGATATATGGGGATATTTATAGGAAACCCCAAAGCCAAGAGAAAACCCAGCAAAAAGATAAAAAAACAGAAAGCTAAAAAAACTAGTCGTTGGACCGTCAGTCGACAAATACTGTTCATCAATCGACTGATGAGCTGATCGTTGCAGGCCAGCAACACATCATCAGTCGACTGATGAGCTCGTCAGTCGACCAATGACCTCATCAGTCGACTGTTCAGTTGACCGAAACAAAACAGAAACTTTTTGACATTCCAGGCGATTTCTTCAGTTGACTAATAACTGTATCAGCCTTATTTGAATAGTAAAACTGATTTTTAAAGTATCTTTAAAAATAGCAAATAAATTCTAAAAAAATATAAAACTTTGGGAAATGTTTATAAACATGTTAATGAACATGTTACAAAAAGAATTTTTAGAATTGCACTTCACATTTGTAAAATATCATTATTTTACAAAATAGTCCAAAACATGAAAATACAACAACACTTGTTTTTTTGTCATTTTGACTAAACCATGTTTTAAAACTTTATAAAATGATTTTATAGACTTAATGAAATATGTATATAGTAATTGTTAAGTCTAAAAACTAAGAATACAATATTTTCACAAAATTCATTTTTATATAAACTTGAAAATCAAAAACCAAAACTTGTGTGTGTGCGTGTGTGTGTGTGTGCGTGTGTGTGTGTGTATATATATATATATATATATATATATATATATATATATATATATATATATATATATATAAACCAAATACGTGTGTGCGTATATGATATTGAGCTTAAAGTATCTAACACACATAATATAAACCTAAAACTAAATTACCCAAGTAATCTTGATCTTTGATGTAGCTCAGCTTGGTATACTTTGCGGATGAAGCTGGAACTTGAATCTTCAACTTGAATTGCATAAGCTTCAACCACTATTCCGTCAACCTCCATTGGATATGATCGTTGAAGTGCTATTCCATCCAACCTCCAACTTATTGTTTGTCTACAATAAATAGGAAAACACAAACACTAGACAAACCATATCAGTAGTAAATTGTTTGTTAAACATCATCAAAACAAAAAGGCCAACACTTATTCCTTCCCCTTTTACCCTTATATCAACAGCTAACATCATCATATTTTGAGTCTTGAGTGGTCATCAAATTTGAAGATTTCTTAATGTTATGAATTTTTTGAAGTAATTGAATCATTGTAATGACCTTTGTTCTTCTCATTTCGTATGCTGGCAAAAAGTTTTTTTTTAACTGTTTGAATTGTTTTGATCTTTATGTCTCCTTTCCCTTTGTCTTGTTTTCTTTTGTTCTTTTTGTGTGTGGTGAGGGGGTTATTTTTGTTTTATTATTGTCACTGTTTTCTTTTGTTTTTGGTGTGTTGTTATTTTTGGTGGGAGAGTGAGGGATCTATTCATCTACAGCATACTGGAACAAGGGAATCAAACTATAACGGCGTTTGCCTACAGTGAAAAGTGAATACCCATGAAGAAAAGAGTATTTTTTTAATTTTCTCATTAAATTAGAAGTAAATAAAAACCACTGAGAAAAAGAACAAAGTAGATGAAGGGATACAATTGATCTTCGCTAAGGGTAAAGATTCAAATTTCAAGCATGAAAGTCTTACCTATGATGCCAGTCTTTTAACTACTATTATATGTTAGTATTTTTCCATGCAAGATGGTGTTTGGATGTGCTTCTTTATATGTTTGGAACCTCAAACTAGGAAAGACGTTTCCTTAAATACTACTCCATATTTTTAATTGTGTATGCATTACATGTCAATGGAATGTATCACTATAATCTGGAATGCGTATGTAAGTACCTCCTTTCAGTATTTCTTGATTGACTATACACTAGGATTCGAGGGATTTTGTGAAGGTAGAATTACCTCATGATATATTTTTCCACTCTTTCTTGAATGACCATACAATAGAATTAATGTCAGCTATTTTATTAAAAGAAGTCGTCAACTCTAGGGCAGTCTATACTTCTCTGGTCTTGTAAAAAACACCGAAGTTTTCAATTATGTTTTTTTTATTTCTAGATAATTTTAATTATTCTTTAGAAGTCAGTAGTATCTAAAATCCAATCCTCTGATCTCAAAGTGCCCAAACTATTGATTTGAGAACCTAAACGGGATGTCGAATTGAGGCTCTCAAGCTTGGTTTATTGCAGTTTGGATTTTTTTGAATTCACCCAACAAACTTGTAGAATTATGGTTTGATTGTTATTTTGAGTTGCTCCTTTTGCTTTTAATATAATGGCGCTTGGCATCTTTGCTTTACTAGTTTCTTGGCATTGATTTAGGCTTTAAAACAATTATAATTTGCTTGAAGAAATGCATGTCTAAATTACTTACAGTTAATATGACCACATTGTCTTTATAGTTAAAAATGTAAATTCTGATATGTTGATTGGTCTATTGTTTTTATTACTTTCTGTATGCTGAAGCAATGAACAGGGACGAGGTTGATGGTTTTTAATTATTGCATATGTTCAGTTGCATATCATTACTTGAACTCTCCTACCAAATTATATGCAGTTTATGTTTTTCACTAAGTACTGTTTTTTGCATATGGAAAAGCTTGTTTTGATCTAACGAGTTTGTAGTGCTAATATTTATCTTAGGCAAAATTATTGATAAGTTAGCTGATGCTTCCTCTTATTGCTTTAATGTCTACAGTATGATGAGATTTTAGGCAAAGGGGCCTTCAAGACGGTGTATGTCATCAAACAATTTTTTTTCATATTCTTTATTGTTCTGCTTTCATTTCTACTTCTATTTTTTGTTTTCTGAATTATCTTCTCTCTTGAATACATCAATTGATTATATAGTTACAAGGCATTTGATGAGATTGACGGGATTGAAGTTGCATGGAATCAAGTGAGGATTGATGATGTGTTACATTCTCCAGAGAACCTTGAGAGGCTATATTCAGAAGTTCATTTACTGAAATCCGTGAGGCATGAGAACATAATGAAATTTTACAATTCATGGGTTGATGATCAGAGTAAAACTATCAATATTATCACTGAGCTGTTCACTTCTGGAAGTCTTAGGCAGTAAGTTATTTTTCAGTAATGTTGTATCTTGTGTAAATATAGTTGCAGGAATTTTGAAGTTTATATTATTCTTTTGAAATTTTTATTGGCCTGTAGATATCGTGTGAAACATAAAAAAGTTGATCTAAAGGCAATAAAGAATTGGGCCAGACAAATTCTTCGAGGTTTAGCCTATCTTCATAGCCATGATCCACCTATTCTTCATAGAGATTTGAAATGTGACAATATATTTGTCAATGGAAATCATGGAGAAGTCAAAATTGGGGATTTGGGGCTGGCTACTGTTATGCAGCAACCTACTGCTCGTAGTGTAATTGGTAAAAGATCTCATTTTATTTGAAAATTTTATTGCCATATGCTTTTAGAATAAATTTTTTTTGTGTCGTTATTAATAGGTACTCCTGAATTCATGGCACCTGAGCTCTATGAGGAGGAATACAATGAACTAGTTGATGTTTATTCATTTGGGATGTGCATGTTAGAGATGGCCACATTTGAATATCCATATAGTGAATGTAGAAATGCAGCTCAGATTTATAAGAAAGTCACTTCTGTAAGTTTTTTTTTTCTTCTCTATATTCATGTGTAAAATAGTTTAGAAGGATGATTACAACGCTTAAATACAATTATTCATATAAAATAGTTTATTCGTATAATATTTATTCCAGGGGATAAAGCCAGCAGCACTTGCAAAAGTTACAGATCCCCAAGTAAGGCATTTCATTGAAAAATGTTTGCTTCCTGCTTCTGAGAGATTACCTGCAAAAGACCTTCTAAAAGATCCCTTTCTCCAATGTAATAATGTGCTCGATTATGATCTTGTGCAACAATGTAACTTCCAACAATGCCATGTTGCACCGAATGTGATAAATGAATCAAAATTGGAAAGGACATCAATGGAGGTTGACTCGGATAGTAAGACGTTTGATATCTGCATTGGTTCTGATAATAGCACTATGAACCCTCATATACAAGTATTGGAATTTCAAAAAACTAATGGAGCCAATGAATTTAGACTGAAAGGGGAGAAAAATGGCGACCATTCTGTTTCACTTGTTCTGCGAATTGCTGATTCTTCGGGTAAGTAAAACTCAGTAGATAAGCTAGTCCAATTTATCAATTTGTATATGCTAATTACTTTTCTTTTTAACTTGCAGGTCCAGTGAGAAATATTCACTTTCTGTTTTATTTAGATTCTGATACACCACTTGCAGTTGCTCGAGAAATGGTGGAACACTTGGAACTTTCTGATTATGATGTAGTGTTTATAGCAGATTTCATTGATAATTTGATAATGAAGCTCGTACCTGGATGGAAATCTTCATCAGATTATACTTCTAGTGGAACAATGACCCTTTACAAGGAATATGAAAAAAATCAACTTTCATTTGGATCTGATTGGAACTCACGTCCATCGAGTCCTGCAGAGACTGGTGTGGAACAGAGTGTTCTTTCTGTATTGAACTACGCTGGTTCCATTGCATATAGTACATCAATTGAAGACGCTCCATACAAGAAGATGAATGAATGTCGCTTGCATGAAGATTCTAATTCTGTTTCCAGTCATGTACATGGAGAAGACAAGTGTTCTCAAGGATCTACCATGTCATTTCTTATGACCGGAAGTTACAAAAGCTTAAGTGGATCTGCAACCGATGTGGATTCTGGCCTTATTGACTATGCTAGTCTCAAAGTGGACGAGAACTTCTGCAACGTCGAAGGCCTTAATTTGGATGGTAAAAATTTTAGTCAGGGACATTATGCTAGTCTTTCGAATTTGTCAAGATGCTCATTATTATTTCCTTCTTTCAGAAAAACATCAAGATGGATTGAAGGCAGAACTTGAAATGATTGATGCTCAATATAAGCGCTGGTTTAATGACTTGTTGAGAAAGCGGGAGGAGGCATTGGAGAGTGCTAGACAGAGGTGGTTTATGAAGAAGAGTGAAGATTAACCTGTCTCAACTTTCTTTCTTGCACCTCAATGTTTGTTTTTTCCCTTTTACCTTTGAGAAAAAATATATACTTTAGTCATTTATGTTTTTAGCTTGTCGAATAATCATCCGAGTTTTTATGAAATTTTAGTTTAAATAATGTTCAGCGACTTGCATAATATGTCTATATCTTTAAGCATGAATGCTGGATTTCCCCTTCACTGTATATTCTATGTTATGACTATTGAAATCAATGTTGATATGGTATTTTGTGGCTTATCAAAGGATTGGAATCCTCAATTGTGCATAAGACAGTAACCGCTTGTTCATCTCTTATACAGAGGTAAAGTAGATTTCTTGTCAAACATGTACTAATTGCATATATGTCCAAGGTTCTGAGATTCACCACTTTTTTGTCGTCTTCAAGTTTTGAACAAATTACAAAAGAACAGTTGAGAAAGGATACAAGAGCAGCTCATCAAGTGTTTGATTAAATGCCAGTGGAAGAAAAAAGTCATGCAAATGTAAGCATCTACAGTAAATAATCGGCCTTTTAAATGCTTTATTTTATAAAAAAGTTTAGAACATACCTATGTAGGAAAAAAAACGTATCGAAACCCATGTTTCAACACCTAACAGAGCCGAAATGTCTGTGTTATAAAACTCAGGCAAAAATTTCATGTCGCATTTAACATAAAAAATAAAACAAAAAAAATGTGATTTATTCGCATTACGCTAGGCCAAAAAATTGTTAAATTGTGTTAAATTGATGATCATATTTGGACGTGTGGCAATATTTTCATCGTTCAAATTAGTATCAACTAATCAAAATTAGTTCTTAATTAAACTCCCTGACCCCAATTCCATTCGCGTGAAAAACTCTAGTGATCCCCCGATCTCATCTCCAACTCCTCCCTCATCTCTTCTCCCTCCTCTTACTCCTTTGACAAAGAAACCTCTCAATCTCTTCTTTCTCTAGTGCCTTTGACAAAGACGAAGCATCTTGCTAACGACAAGGCTCTTCTTGTCCTCTATCTCCACCGACGATAAGGCTCCTCGTTGGTTCCTCCTCGACTCCTATATCTCCTCTTGCCAATGAAAAAAAAAATCCTAATCCCATCTTCACGTCCAACGCCTCTCCAACATCTAAATTTTATCTCATATCGACGAAGATGAAACCTTCTAAATCCCACCTCCTACAACTCTTCCAATCCTTCTTCATGTTTAAAAACTTTGATGATTCTAATTATTAAAGTCATTATGAATAGTTTATATTTATAAAATATGTAAATTAATAAACAAAATGACTCATGTTATGCATTACGTTTTTGGGGCATTTCCCCCCCTTAACCCTTTAAGAGAAGGTAGAACGTTACTTTATGTGCTATCGTCTATTTTACCTGGGTAGTTCCATCTGGATGTTGTACCAGTACCTAACACATACTTGTATCCGTACCCAGACTCCTTAGACACTCATTGCATATATGCATATATTTATTTGGGCATCTACCAAATTATTTAATACATATTTTAAGTTAAAACACTTGTCATACATTTTTTTAACATATATCTTACACTTCACACCCACTTCTTGAAACTCGTTGGACATAGGTTAGTTTCCGAACTATGATTTTAAGGGATCATTTGCATGTCTAGCTTAAAACTAGCAAATTTTTAGTTTTTAAACTAGCAATTTTTTAATTTATAATCCACATAATAAAAGAAACATAAAGATATTATAGAAATGTTATACGGATTTAAATCATCATAACAAGTGGATGAAAACAATATTGATCTAATGTAAATTATTAATTCCAATATGTATTATTTGTGTATGTAAATGTTTATATAGTTGTGCCCTCGTACCCTACCTTTTAAAAATTTGTTGTGTCCCGTACTTGTAAGGGCATCAGTATCCTTACCCATGCAACATAGGTTATCGTTATTTTTAACATTGGAACACACATCCTGATTTTAGTTTTGAAAGATTGCACTCTTTATGGAATTTCCAATTGATAAATCCTTAACAAGCCTGTGCATGGAGAATTAGTTGAGTTAGTTATTGGACATCCTAAATATGCCGGAGAATACGTAAGTCATCTAAATAGGGCATAATGTGCCTCTATGAGAATTTTATTTAGCGCTACGAGCCCAAATTCGAGACTCACCGTACCGAAACCATGGGCTTAATAATTGTGGGGTTGACCACTGAAGCAACCATATACAAAGAGGCGATGTTAAGGATATGAATACATGCGTGCACAAGTGCACATTTTAATTCACAAGTCAAAGTGAGGGTGATTTTGTCATTTTTGACACATTCATTTGAACTCCAGCTTAAAGATGTTTTCAGGCAGTGGCAAATTTCGCATGTCCTTTTGGATGATGTTGTTCTACCTGAGAATACACCAAATTTACATGTCATAGTTGTTTTGCCTATTACCAAATTTACATCTCTAGATACTGAGATGTTTCCAGTAACAATATTTCTTTTTAGTTATTAGTTCGGATCGTAGAAGGAAGTAATCAGGATGTTAAGCAAGTAATCAGGATGTTAAGCAACACTGTCCCACTAGGATGCTTTCATCAGTGGATTTATCTTTTCTAATTTCCAGTATATTACGTTGATGAATGAATTTAAAAAAAAACTTGTCAAAAACGGCACGCGCGTTATTTTATCTATTTTTTTAATTTTGTAGAAGGTAAATAAATAAGCATGCGCTTTTGAGCTTATGGTGAAAACTTAAGGTTCATGCAACTGAATAGTTTAAGCTTCTAGTTGATCAATTGCATATTGTGACTTATGGCAACATAAGATAGCCGCTAAAAAAATACAGGGAAGGAGGCTAGGAATTTAGAGTCGCCAGGTTGTCTGCTAATGTTCTTCATAACCCTGATTGCGGTTATCATAAAATCTTATTATTGGAATGAGATTCCCTTTCAAATGACATTTCCCACCGTTTCCCCGTAGCCTGCAGATCCTCATCTGGCATAGCAAAATAAGCGAATCCCTTTGAGGTTATTGCGCTGTTTACGCCTATGAGGTGCCTTCTGCCGTTGCACACAGCCCTGACGTAGGCGCTCCTCCATTCACTAGAACACAATTCAAAATATCCAGTTGTTATAGATCCAGTATCTGAAATCATCCTCTTTCACAGCATAGTTTGACTCTGTCATAGGCACGTGTACGGGTGAGCTCAACCAAAAGCGCCAGGCTACTCTGTCATAGGCACGTGAGATTAGATATATTTTACATTGGGGTGCTAAACCGTATCCGTATCCGAGGAAATATTCGTAACTGTATAACGGATACGGATATGATTACTCTAATCAGGGGCGGATCCAGGATTTTAGTTCTGGGGGGCCGCGTATAAAAAATAGGTGAATTTTTTTAATGTAATTTTATTCACAAGAGATATACCACAACCCAAATAAAACGAGTAGAATAGCCAACATCAATATCTCCAAAATATTTCAAAAGAGGAAGTCAAATATTATATAAAAAATAGTCAAATAAGCATCATCTATTTTTTTATAACTAAAATTTCTCTAACTAAAAGGAAATCGACGTTCCTTAAAATTTTCAAAGTCTTCAATGATAGCATTAATGCTCAGACTTTTAGCAATTTCTCTTTCAATAAACACCATTAATGCGTTGGAGAGGAAAGCATCCTCCATTTTGCTTCGAAGCCTAGTCTTGACGATATTCATAGCTGAGAATGATCGTTCTGCAGTAGCAGTAGAAACTGAAAGAGTAAGCACGAGTACGATCACTCTAAAAATGAGGTCGTATGTAGCAAATTTATTAGTCTTTACCAACCATTGACCCAACTCAGAAATGGTTGAAAGAGTTTTGAAGTCCAACCCTTTGACTACATTTGTAGGCGTTAAAAATTGCCCATAGGTCCTCAAACACAGTGCAAGACAAGGAGAAGACGATAAACGTTATTATCCAAGTCAAGGGAATTTATCCAACATCAGTAAGTGTATGAAATGGATCAATAGAATGCACAAGTCAGCGAAGCGATGAAGCATACGCAAAACAAGGGAACTGGAAGAATCACGAATCGCCAAAATATTAAAAAAGTGAACGAAACACCACTCGGAGGCCCGTGTAGGCGCGAGTCACCAATTGGTGGCTCGCGCCCATGCGAGCCACCATATGCGAGCCACCAAATGGTGATTCGCACAGTCCCGAGCCACCAGGACTCATATTGAGTACAAAACCTTCCCAAACACGGATTTCGATGATTTTTAAGGATTCTTTCGTCCCAGAACCTCCCTAATTGTTTTAAGGTTATCCCTAGACGCGTTTAAGTGGTTATTAACTGCAGATAACGTTTAAACACCAATTCTTATTCAAAAGGGCATCTCCAAAGGCTTATAAATAGAAGCCTAGGGTCTTCTTTCAGGAGGATCTGAGATTGAGAAGGCGAGGTGCTGTCAAATTGTCCAGCTAACCACGAATTTCAGAGGAGAATCATCAGATCTTGGCGAACACTTTCATAAAGAAAGCCCTTCGAAAGGTTTGTGATTCTTTCCCCTTCTTTTCTCCGGATTAAACTTGGTTTTAATCTCGAGAAGAGCCACAATCTCGCTTGGTCGTGATTGTTGCTTCCGCAATTGTTTCCTTCGTGAAACAAGAGCGTAATTATATTGTCTATCGGGTTTGATCTGCGGCGGTCCACGGACTAACGCATCCCCGGCACAGGCAAAAATCCCACGCAAAGCAGCATAAAGATAAAATACTGCTGCGTTTTGTTTGATAAAGTTGTAATCTTTATTTTTTATTGTAAAAAGATCTTATAAAAAGATCAACTTTTCTTTCAGTTTGAACTTGTAATCGATAAACGGTGTAACAGGTTTGAAAACAATGGAAAAGATAACTTTTGACACAAACAACATTATGCTCATAATGTTTCAGTTGTATCTTCAAACTCTCTTTTTCTTCACTTGTAAAAATCTTGTGCATAAAACTTGCTAACCAATTTGCATATATCTTGTATTCTCAAAGCCTCAGATGCATTTTGAGGATTTAAGACAGAACTAAGCATGAGCAATTCTGTCGCATCTTCACTAAAATGCACATTAATTTTTTACATTTGTGAATCGATCGCGGCATAAAAAAAGTCTACTCGATAATGATGCCCAATGGTGATGTCTTGATAACCATGAGCTCATTCTGCCCATTCGCTAAATACCTCTCCATAAATTTCCAATTTCAATGAAACCCCATTTATTACGCTTGTTGCTGCTCATGGTAATATATTTACTATTAATATATACATAAAAACCCTCAAATAATTAATATTCACAAACTAATTTTTTCCTCAAATTAGGAATAGAGCACCCTAATTCCCCCCCCCCCAAAAAAAATTTTTTTTAGGGGACTTGAGGAATAGAGCACCCTAATTTTTTTTCTCCAAATTTTGGGGGGCCGAGGCCCCCCTGGACTGTATGTAGATTCTCCCCTGACTCAAATCTATGTTGGTCAAAAATTCCTGTCACCGAAAACGCCAGGCTACTTTCTTTGACGAAAGCACACAATGGAATGGGGGCCGCCAAAGTTGACAAAGAAATAAAGGGTGGCTGGTGTTTGTTGAAAAAATAAAATCAAGCCATTGAAAGAAGTTTGAAAAGAAGAAAAGGTGGGCGGGTCCCACCATGGGCGGGCCCACCACTAATAAAATATTAGTGCATAGTATTTTCAAAAACACTATAAATAGGCCCCAAACTCTTAAGAAAAAATCATCCCAGAAACAACTCCTCTTATAGAAGAATAAGAGAGAGAAAAGAAAGGCTTAGAGAAAAGGCATTGTGAGAGAAAATTGTGAGTAATTTTCAGAGTTGAGATTGGGTTGTGAGTATTTGTGAGAGTGTTTATAAATTTTCTCCCCTTAGTGAAAGATCTGCAGCAGGCCATGAACGTAGGTAATTTTGTGCCGAACTACGTAAATCTTACGTGTCCTCTTATTTGCGCATTTATTTCATTTTTCTCGTAAATCTGGTTATAAGAAAATTTGCGTAGTTCCCCAACAACTGGTATTAGAGCTTCAATTGTGAAATCTATCAAATTTTTGTGAGATTACTATTCACATGAATAATGAAATTTTGCCGGCGGTACTGACTTGTTGGCAGATGTGTCTTAATGCACGGTGGCTCGCAGAAATTGTTAAAAACGATCCAGAGGAAGTCAGATTCGAGTGGGAGTGATGGTTGTAGACGAAGGGAAAGTGAAAATTAAGAAGTTCGATGGTGCGGACTTCGGCTTTTGGAAGATACAGATCGAAGATTATCTGTACCAGAAGAAGCTGTATCAACCTCTCTCAGGAAATAAGCCAGATAACATGAAGGATAAAGAGTGGGCTCTTCTCAATAGGCAAGCCATTGGACTTATCCGATTGACATTATACCGTAACGTTACCTTCAACATAGAAAAGGAAAAGACCATGACGGGTCTTATGGTGGCTCTCTGCAGCATGTATGAGAAGCCATCTGCCTCAAAAAAAGTTCACTTGATGATGCGGCTGTTCAATTTGCGAATGACAGAAGGCGCATCGGTAGCTCAACATCTTAATGAACTCAAAATAGTCACAACCCAGTTGAGTTCAGTTGGGATTGAGTTTGATGAGGAAGTTCGAGCGTTGATTCTTTTGTCTTCCCTATCAGAAAGTTGGAACGCTACAATCATAGCTGTGAGTAGCTCATCGGGAAGCAACAAGTTGAAGTTCAATGACGTTCGTGATTTGGTTCTTTGTGAAGAGATCCGACGGATAGAATCGGGTGAAGCTTCAACCTCCTCAGCTTTACATACGGAGTCTAGGGGAAGAACTTCAGAAAGAAGTTTAAATCACGGCAGATCAAAATCTAGAAGGAACAAATCTAGATCGAGAAAGAAAGATTTCAAGTGCTACAATTGTGGTAAGAAGGTTCATTTCAAGAGGGAGTGTCGGACACCAAAAAAATTACCGACGCACAGGGGTCTGCCAACGTGACCGAGGAAGGAGGTGATGTTATGATTCTAAGCGTCAACAATCTGATTGAATCATGGATTCTTGATTCAGGGACATCCTTCCATTCCACCCCATGTCGAGAAATTATGGAGAACTATGTCAGCGGTGATTTCGGAAAGGTACAGCTAGCAAATGATGAAACCTTGAAGATCGTTGGCAAGGGAGACATCCGATTAAAATTGCCAAATCAGACCATATGGAAGCTGCAAGGAGTGAGACATATTCCTAGCCTTAAAAAGAATTTGATCTCTGTGGGACAGCTTGATGGAGAGGGTTACTATACAACCTTCTCAGGTCATGAATGGAAGATTACGAAAGAAGCACTTGTCATTGCTCGAGGTAAGAAAAATGGTACTCTCTATGTAACCTCTAACTTAGAGAATATTATTGTAGTAACAGATGCAGATGAAAAATCAAACCTACGGCACCAAAGGTTTGGCCATATGCGCGAGAATGGGATGAAGACACTTCTGTCAAAAGGGAAGCTGTCAGATATGAAGAGTGTAGATGTCGACCTATGTGGAGATTGCATCTTTGGCAAACAGAAAAAAAGTTAGTTTTGCAAAGATTGGAAAGACACCCAAAGCAGAAAAGTTAGAATTAATTCATATTGACGTATGGGGGCCATCTCCAGTTCCATCCCTTGTAGGCTCACTGTACTATGGCACCTTCGTTGATGATTCTATAATGAAGGTGTGGGTCTATTTTCTAAAGAAGAAATCAGAAGTCTTTAATACCTTTAGAAAATGGAAGGCCATGGTGGAAAATGAAACTAGTTTGAAGATAAAGCGATTGAGGTCAAACAATGGAGGAGAGTACAAAGACAGTAGATTCAAAGAATTTTGCGCAAACAACGGGATCAAGATGGAGAAAACAGTTCCCATGACACTGCAATAGAATAGTGTAGCAGAACACATGAACAGAACTTTGAATGAATGTGCCAGAAGCATAAGTATACATGTCGGCTTGCCCAAGTTCCTATGGGCTGAAGCTATCAATACCACAGCCAACCTAATCAACCGCGGGCCCTTGGTTCCCTTGGATGGTGGAATACCGGAAGAAGCTTGGAGCAGAAAAGAGGTAAACCTTTCGTATTTAAGAATTTTTGGCTGTATCTCTTATGTACATATAGATTCTGCTGAAAGAAGTAAACTTGATACCAAATCTAACAAATGTGTTTTTGTTGGTTATGGTGGTGATGAGTTTGGTTATTGGTTTTGGATAGACCTGTCCATTCGGGCCGACTCAGCCCGGCCCGAGAAACCGGGCCCGGGCCGGGCAAAACCGAAGCCCGAACCCGGCCCGGTTTTTTTATTTTTAATTTTTTAAATTTAAAAAACAATAAAGCATAAAATATACATAAAAATTTTAAAAAATGAAATAAATTTTTTAATTAATTGAAATGACATAAATTATAAGTACAAAAATTATAAAAATAAAAGATGATAAAAATAAATTTTTTATTAATAATCATACCATTCATGTCATTCATATATTATACATAAACAAATTGTAAGTACTTATAGAAATTACATAAACAAATTGTATTATATATAAACATAAACTTATATGTACATATATAAGTATATTTATATAATAGTATAAATACATATAAGAGTATAAATATATATTTATATATCTATACATATATATAAACATAAACTTATATGTACATA
>BQKN01066281.1:377888-393644 GCA_022839385.1 Asparagus kiusianus
AGGAAATAGTACTTTTTGAGATTTTTAAGTTTTCCATTTCCATTTCTTGGTTTTTCTTGGTTTTTAGGAAACCAACCAAACAGCCCCCTAATAATAAAGTCACCATGAACTTTGAGTTGTCTCACAAAATCTTGTAAGTCCGTACCTTTCTCTCCAAATCTCATATCTATAGGTGACAAATAACTAGTCTTTGAGAGAGAGAAATTTCAGGATGCTCTGTAGGACATTTTAGCTATTTATCAATGCAGATAAGATGTAAAGCGAGAAATGTTTAGACATTAAGGAGAGTTTTATGAGACAGCCCAAAATTGATGGAGGTTGTATGAAATAAAAAAAGTTTAGAAAAGTTATGTGCAAAAAAAGCTCAAAAGTCCAAGTGATTGTATTTACCCTTATTTTTAGTATTCAAAAGGCTGACCTGAGATTCATCTTGTTATCCATAAAATCATATATTCTTCTTTTCTTTTTCCTTCTTGATTGGACTAACTATATTAATTAATGCCTATTTCGTCTATTAAAAACAAATATTTAAAACATTGCTAATTTTAAATTGATTATGTCTATTGACACATGAACAGAACAATAGTCTTGTTTTCTTTAAGTAAATTCTTTTTTTTAATCCAGTTGCATATTTTCCTTCATAGTTACAGAGAAATACTCGCTTCATTGTCTAAATATGAGGGCGATTGATCGCATTCCAATGGGGATAAGTGACCTTCATTTTTTCAAGTGTTATGTTACTAATGTGACATACATACAGATCCTCCTAAAATTATGATTTTTAATATAAACACACTATAACAGCTAACAATTTGTATGTGAGTCACATCTTTATATGGTCTCGAATTATGCTTTATTTTTTAATATAGATAACTCGAATATTTTCGGTTTTCGGTACACGTTCAGTTCAGTTGATCTTTTTGTTTTCACATAGAAAAATTCTTGAAGGACCCAAAATATGGGACCAATTAAGGGGACAAGTGAGGTGTCCCCCTCCTATTGAATAATGAGTTGGCCATCATTAATGATGGCCAACTCATTATCCAATAGGAGGGGGACACCTCACTTGTCCCCTCTATTGGTCTCATATTTTGGGTCCCTGTAGCAAAGCTCTTTCACATATTAACATTTTTTTTTTGTATTGACACGAATTCTTATTAATGAATCTTGACATTGGTACTAACCGTTTCACTAAGTACCTATTTGAAAAAAATTGTATTTTTAAAGCTATTTTCTAGAAGTCCGAAAGACAAGTAGGAATACTCAACGCTAGTTAATAGCAAAAGTGGACGTAATATGCATTAGTTCATCTTTTGGGTGATGTGGCTTTTGGACCCGAATCCGCGTAATCATGAAACGCGACACGGGGGTCCATTAATAGTACGGAATTTGTTAACCCTCACGTCTACGTTGTTGCAAGGCGACGCTCATCTTGATAGCCGAACTGTTTCATTTCATATCATTCGCTCATAGGAGTCGGATAGTAAAAGTTGGTCGCTGCACTTGGGGTACGGATTAGGTATGGTTTCATCCCTCTGTGCTTATCTAT
Source organism: Asparagus kiusianus (assembly GCA_022839385.1). NCBI lineage: Eukaryota > Viridiplantae > Streptophyta > Magnoliopsida > Asparagales > Asparagaceae > Asparagus > Asparagus kiusianus. The sequence goes on from BQKN01066281.1 coordinate 379,438, forward strand.
TAGGGGGGTTATTTGGTTGGTGTAATTTGGTGTAATTTAGGAGAAATTGTTTCAATGGGATAATTTTACCTAATGGGATAATTGAGTGGGATAAAGTGGGGTAAAATGGGGTAATGAGATAATTTGAGTGGAACAATTTTAGTATGACATCTTTTTATAATAGTATATTTATAGCTCAATTAAATTCAAGTTTAATTTGATATAACATCAAATGATTAAATAAATAATAGTTATAATATAAAATAATATTATTTTTAATATTATTTTAATATAAAATATTAAAAATAATATAATAATATTAATATTAATCAATCTTAAAATATTTTGATGTTTATTTTAACTATTATGCTAGATTAACAAATTTTTTAATTGCAAATAATTATTTAATCATTCATACATCTAATTACAATGATGATGATGATAAAGTCTCAATTATTACAAATAAAGTCTCAGTCGGTAACTTAAATCTTAATTATTACAAATATAATCTACCGGCATATAACTTTGCTCTAGACTCCTTGGGCTACGTTTGTCCCATCCTCCCACATTGTGTTTGCCATTTGTTCTCTCCAACGTGATGCAACTGTCCGTTGTGCTTGTTGAGTTTGTAGGTCATCGTCCTCATCAGAATCACCATCAATCGGAGCAACATTGCGTGGTGCCTCTGGAGGAAGATCAGAAACTTCAAAGTCATCGTTGGAGTTCTCCATCTTCAGAAAATTATGCAGACCGATACATGCTCAGATCATACTTTTTTGAGTCTCATATGGAAAACCTGGAGGTTGAGACTTAAAAATTGAAAACCTAGACTTAAAAATGCCAAAAATACGTTCAATACAATTTCTAAGTGATGAATGTCGATGGTTGCCAAAAATACGTTCAATACAACCTAGACTTAGGGTTTTTACATTAAGCAGCTGTTTGTTTGCTAAAAAAAAGAGACAAATGGAGGATTTAAAATCTGACAATATGGCCACATAGGATTTTGATTTCAAGATATTTTCATTCCCCGTGTTTGGTTCGCTATGTGATTTAAAGAAATGAGAGGGTGAAATGGGGTGTCATGTTAGCTTTTGTAGAAAACCTATTTCAGACCAAAATGGCCTAAAATGGGTGAGAAATGTCACTTCAAATAATTTTTAATTGCTCAAAGCACTGTTGAAACAACGACTGTAATTAAAAGGTAATATTTAATTGCTCAAAGCACTATTGAAACGACGGCTGAAATGATATTTCTTAAATTTTGGATGTTTAAACAAACCCAAGAAATGGAAATCATTGTTTTCCAGCATATGATTTCAATGTGAAACAAACCAAATAAATCAAATGGGGAAACACTCTAAAAAGTCCAGAAATGGTTTTCAAACACTGTTTCTTTTTTCTTTTTTTTTCGAAAATGTACCAAACAACCCTAAAATCATATTTACTTTTATTTAAATTGATATTTATCATATTTAAAGTTTTTTAGTGTAAACCATATTTATTTGCTAACATACTTATAATATCACACCTTTTTTAACATTCACATAGGAAAAATCAGATATTCCTATTTTATCCCCATCTTCTTACTTCCAACTAACCCTAGCCTCCTCCATCCTCCTTTTCTACTAACCCTAACTCTAACCCTACCTTATGGCCGTCACCTCTCTCAAATCCTAACCCTAACCCTAGTTCTCACTTAGGAAGGAATGCGAGAGAGGGAGGTCGCGGAGGAAGAGGGAGGACGAGAGAGAGGGGGAGGGGAGTTGGGGGAGGAGGGAGAGGAAATACAGGGGAGAAGAGGAGGCTGAGGAGGCTAGGGTTAAAGTTTGTGAGGAAAGAGATGAAAAAAGAAGAAAATGGTGAGGGTAAAATGGTTATTTTGTTAGTCTAAGGGATGTAGACTCAAAGCTGGAATTGTTTTGGTAACAGGTTATTGGGATTCCTAATCTGTTTTCTTTTCTGGTTTTAGAATTCCTAGTCTGTTTTGGTTTTTAGGTTTACTATATATATGGAACGCCTTACAAAAGATTAGACATCAGAAAAGAGGGTTTTGAGATAATTCTTCTGAGAGATCTCATAGAGATTAGATCCTATTTGTAGGCATTGTAATCTTCTTCAATATTAATCCAAGAATTATGTGGTGTGGCTCCCGAGGACGTAGACATGATTGCCGAACCTTGTTAAATCTGTTGTGTTTTTTCTTGTTCATTTTCCTACATGTTTTTTATCTTTTATTTGCTATGATTTTTTCTACTTTCCTACTCTCATACACAAGGTCCGGAAGGGCAAAGGTTCGATTTAATTATTTTGAATCCCTAATAACTGGTATCAGAGCTTCGTTCTGAATGATTGTGAGAGAGCCATGGTAGAGGAAAGCAAATCTAAGATCAAGAAGTTTGACGGTTCAGACTTTGGCTACTAGAAGTCACAGATGGAGGATTATCTGTACCAGAAGGACTTGTATCGCCCGTTGATGGGCAAGGCTAAGGAAAAGAAGAAAGAAGAGTCAGATGAGGATTGGGAGATACTGGATAAGAAGGCTCTAGGGAAAATCTGGTTGTCACTCGCCAAGATAGTTGCACACAATATATTTAAGGAGAAGACAACGGTGGGGCTTATGGAAGCGCTCACAAAAATGTACGAGCAACCGTCTGCTGCAAACAATGTGTATCTCGTCAAGACACTCTTCAATCTCAAGATGGCAGAAGAACGCTCCTTCACAATGCACCTCAGCGAGTTAAACACGATTGTTGATCAACTTATCTCCGTAGACATCACGTTCGATGACGTAGTGCAGACCCTATTGATTCTATCACGGTTGCCGTATAGTTGGGCAGGTTGTGTGACGGTAATCCGTAATTTGGTAAGGAAGGACAAGTTGAAGCTGAGCGAGGTTGTTAGCATGATTCTATTCGAGGAGGTTAGAAAAAATCGTTCAAATCAGAAGGTTCAGGTCCAACCCTAAATTTCGAGCAAAGAGACAAGCCAGAAGAAGGGGAATCAGAATAGGAATCGATCAAAGTCAAACAAGAAGAGGTCAAACTCGAAAGTTAGGCCTCTCAAAGGAAAGTGTTGGAACTGCGACCAGGAGGATCATATGTCTTTAGCTTGTAAAGCACAAAAGAATGATGAGAATGAGCAGGAGGCTCATATCGTGCATGATGCTTTGATCCTAGCTATGAACAACGATTCTGATTCATGGGTCATCGACTCAGGAGCCTCGTTCCACACCACTGCTAATAGGAAGCCTCTTCATAACCATGTAGCAGGGGACTTTGGGAAAGTATACTTGGGAGATAATGAGCCATGTAGTATTGTTAGAAGAGGAGATGTGCAAATATAGTTGAAGGGCTCCAAGTGGAATATGAAGAACGTGAGACACGTACCAAAACTGAAGAGGAATTTTATTTCGATTGGCCAGCTTGGAGCAGAATTCTATGTTTTGACATTCATCGGGGATTCGTGGAGGATCTCAAACGGTACTATGGTTGTTGTCCGAGGTAACTAAACAGGAACTCTCTACCTCACCTCACATGGGAGTAACACCTTCGTAATTACAGCTGGCAAAGAGAGTATAAATCTGTGGCACAATAGATTGGGACACATGAGCGAGAAGAGGATGAAGATTCTACATTCACAGGGAAAGCTAACCGGCATCAATTCCGTAAAAGTTGGTGTTTGTGAGGATTGCATCTTTGGGAAGCAGACGAGAGTTAGTTTCCAGAAGGGTGGAAGGTAACCTAAAGCTCAGAAGCTAGAGTTAGTTCACACTGACATATGGGGTCCAGCTAGCGTGTCTTCTCTTAGCGGTTCGACATACTATATCACCTTCATCGACTATCACTCGAGGAAGGTGTGAGTATACTTTATGAAGTACAAGTCAGAGGTGTTCAGGATCTTCAAGAAGTGAAAAGTCATGGTGGAGAATGAGACAAATCTAAAGATGGAATGTTTAAGATCAGACAATGATGGAGAATACGAACTGGCGGAGTTCAAGAGGTTCTATGCTATGAGCGAGATTCGTTTGAAGATGACTACTCTAGGGACGCCGCAGCAAAATGACGTTGCAGAGAGGATGAACATGACACTAACGAAACATGTCAGGAGCATACGATTACATGCAGGTCTGCCTAAAATATTTTTGGCGGATGTGGTACATACGGCAGCTTACTTAATTAATCATGGGCCATCAATTCCCTTGGATTACGGGATTCTAGAGGAGGTTTGGAGTGGTGGCAATAAGATCAATCTCTCACATTTGTGAGTATTTGGTTGTACGGTATATGTTCATATTAGTGACCATGCATGTTAGGTAAAAGATAGATGCTAAGTCATAGAAATGCACATTCATTATATACGACATTGATGAGATCGAGTATCGTCTTTGGGATGAGAAGAATAAGAAGGTCATTAGAAGCAGGGATGTGATATTCAATAAGGAGGTGATGTACAAGAACAGGGACAATACCAATGATAACTAAAGTAATAGAAGCAGCACTACGTACGAATATAGGTGGATCCGAGTACATGGATTTGGAGGAACTTCCAGATGGGGGCGACAAAGTTAATTCTGACTGAAGAATGGAGGAGGCTCCAGGTGCAGAGACAACTACCCAGGATGTGGAGCTTAGGAGGTCTCCAGGGTACCCAAACCGAATCCTAGATATTACTCATCACTTGATTATTTGTTTTTGACAGATAGTGGAGAACCGGAGTGCTATGAGGAGACTATGCAAGTGAGTGAATCTCACCAGTGGGAGCATGAGACGCAAGAGGAGATAGATTCTCTACACACTAATAAAACATGGGAGTTAGTCCAGCTATCTTGACAGAAGAAAGCCTTGCATAATAAATGAGTCTATCAAGTCAAGCAGGAGAGTGATGGAAGCAAGAGATATAAGGCCAGATTAGTCGTGAAGGGGTTCTAACAGAGGGAAGGAGTGATATATACAGAGATATTTTCCTTCATTGTGAAGCTCACAACCAATAGAGTGGTGTTAACTTTAGTAGCTGCAGAAGATCTCTACCTTGAACAGTTAGATGTGAAAAATGTCTTTCTTTATGGTGACATAGATGAAGAAATCTACATGAAGTAACCTATTGGCTTCATTGAAGAAGGAAAGAAAGAGATGGTGTGTAAGCTCAAGAAGAGCTTGTACGGATTGAAACATACCCCGAGACAGTGGTATAAGAAATTCGACAACTTCATGCAGAACAATGGCTACAGAAGATACAATTCAGATCATTGTTGCTACTTCAAGAGGTTCGAGTCTAGTTTTATCCTATTGTTATTGTATGTTGATGATATGTTAGTTACAGGACCGAGTTTAGAGGAGATATACAACTTAAAAAAGTAGTTAGCAAAGGAGTTTGCTATGAATAATCTGGGTGCAGCAAAGTAAATTCTTGGAATGCGAATCAGTAGAGATGAAGCTGAAGGGACGTTGATGTTGAGTCAAGCTGAATACATCAAGAAGGTACTTCAGAGATTCAGCATGCAGAATGCAAAGCCCGTCGGCACGCCCTTTGGAAGTCAGTTCAAGTTATCTGAGGAGCAATCACCCAAGACAGATGCAGAGAGAGAGCATATAACCAGAGTGTCATATTCATCAGAAATTAGGAGTCTCATGTACGCGATGGTTTGCACGAGGCCAGACATTGCCCATATAGTGGGAGTTGTGAGCAGGTTTACAAGCAATCCAGGGAAGCAGCATTAAGAGGCCGTGAAGTAGATATTACACTACTTGAAAGGGACTACGGACAAGCCTCCATATTTTAGGAGAAAGGAGTTGATACTGCAGGGATACATGGATACTGACTTCACCGATGATCATGATACGAGGCGGAGCACCACAGGGTATGTTTATACATTGGCGTCGATAACAGTGAGTTGGGTTTTACGTCTGCAGAAGATTATAACTTTGTTTACAACTGAAGCTGAGTATGTCGCGGTGACTGAAGCAAGCAAGTAGATAATTTGGTTGAACGGGTGCCTGGAAAAGTTAGATCTGAAGCAAGGGAGAGGGGTTCTTTGTTATGATAGCCAGAGCATTATACATCTTGCCAAGAATCCAGCATGCAGAATGCAAAGCCCGTCGGCACGCCCTTGAAAGTCAGTTCAAGTTATCTGAGTAGCAATCACCCAAGATAGTTGCAGAGAGGGAGTATATGAGCAGAGTGTTATATTCATCGTCCATTAGGAGTCTCATGTACGCGATGGTTTGCACGAGATCGGATATTGCCTATGTAGTGGGAGTTGTGAGTAGGTTTGCAAATAATCTAAGGAAGCAGTATTGGGAGGCTGTAAAGTGGATATTGTGCTACTTGAAAGGGGCTACGAACAAGCCACTATGTTTTAGGAGAAAGGAGTTGATACTGTAGGGATATATGGATGCAGACTTCACCGATGATCATGATACGAGACGGAGCATCACTGGGTATGTTTATACCTTAGCGTCGATAGCAGTGAGTTGGATTTCACGTCTGCAGAAGATTATAACTTTGTTTACAACTGAAGATGAGTATGTCGCGGTGGCTAAAGCAAATAAGTAGATAATTTGGTTGAACGGGTGCCTGGAAGAGTTGGATCTGAAGCAGTGAAGAGGAGTTCTTTATTGTGACAGTCAGAGCGCTATACATCTTGCCAAGAATCCAGTATATCATGTTAGAATGAAGCACATTGACATACGATATCATTTTATACGCTCGCTGATTGAAGACGGGAAGTTACATCTAGAGAAGATTTTGGAAAGTCAAAATCCTGCAGATATGTTAACGAGAGTAGTGACCATTAACAAACTAGAGTTGTGCGTAACTTCAGTTGGCCTTCACATATAGGAAATGAAGGCGGAACCATGCCAGGAGGATCGTCGGGATCGCCGAGTTGATGATTGTTGAATAATGAATTTTTTCCATGTAGGAGGATGCTTGTCAAGAAGGGAGAGTTCGAGTGAGCTCGTTGATTGTGCTTTAGTCTCCAAGTGGGAGATTGTTAGTCTAAGGGATGTAGACTCAAAGTTGGAATCAAACAAATTGCTGGATAGCAGGTTTTCTAATCTGTTTTGGTAACATGTTTTTTAATCTGTTTTGATAACATGATTCTTAATGTGTTTTGGTAACAGGTTATTAGGATTTCTAATCTGTTTTGTTTTTTGGTTTTAGAATTCCCAGTCTGTTTTGGTTTTATGTTTTCTATATATATAGAACGTCTTAGAACAGATTATACATCAGAAAAAGATGATTTTGAGAGAATTCTTCAGAGAGGTCTTAGAGAGATTAGATCCTATTTGTGGGCATTGTAATATTCTTCAATATTAATCAAAGAATTGTGTGGTGTGGCTCCCAAGTACGTAGGCACGATTGCCGAACCTCGTTAAATCTGATGTGTTCTTTCTTATTTCTTTTTCTGCAAGTTTTTTATCTTTTATTTGCTGTAATTTTTCCTACTTTCCTACTCTCAAACACAAGGTCCGGAAGGACAATGGTTCGATTTGATTGTTTTGAATCTCCAACATATTTCACGTATTTTCAGTTAAAAACTGATTTAGTTGTGATATTGCAAACATGTTAGCAAGTAAATATGGTTTACATAAAAAAAAACTTTAAAGATGATAAGTACCAATTTGAATAAAAGTAAATGTGATTTTGATGTAAAAACATTATCTATTAAAAAAACTAGTGTGGGGCAATCAAAGCTTGAAGGACATAATTTAGTAATTGTACACAAAGATTTAAATGCATCTTTCTGAACAGATCCCTAAAAGCAAGCCACAACACCTACAATCCTCATAGTTCTAAATTGAAAAATGTTAAGGGTCTGTTTGGTTGTCACTTTTTTGAGAGTTTTTGGGGTTGTAATATTGTAGATTTGTAGGTGTTAGGTGGTACAGCATTACAACCAACTCCTCTATTTGATGGGTTAAAAGTGTCGCGTTAGTGTAGTTGAATTTGTCAACTACTGTAGTTGAGTTGGCAGGCTCTCAACAATTCTTAGCAAAAAATTAGAAAATGGAGGTCGTGTTACTATAGCTGCTAGGCACAGCATACGTGATACTGTAGCAACTACGCGTTTTACAAAAAAACAAATAGGTGCTAAATGTAGTACTCTCCTATACTACTTTGGCATTACTATTTACAAAGAGTGGCGTTATGATGACTCACTACTTGGAAAGTGTAGTGGGGAGTCATCATGATCCTACTTTTTTGTAAATGGTAGTGCCAACTGCCAAAGTAGTATAGAAAGAGCAGTATACTTATCATTGCTTTTCAAATTATGCATCTCTCCCTCCCTCCTAATATGAAATAATAATTTGCAAGCAAACTCTTACGTTATATGAAAGCTATAAAATAAACCTTAAAATGAAAAATGTAAAAACATTAAAGCGATAGATTCAAGAAAATACTAAACATATTTCTTACTACTTCAAATTTTAGAAAGGAGAAAATAAAACTTTTAAACTTTCTAAACTGGTTAAATGTCATATATTGTTCACATATTTTCATACAAATAATGAAATATCCAAGGCATATACATTTAAATTGTACTCAGATTAAAATTCATTACCAGATAGGATCGATTTTGAATTCCTACTAGATATTAAATTAAAGAATAAACTTATACGTCTAGCCTTTCGTAAGCTCAGTTCAGAGTATGTTAAAATCAAGTTTGTAAAAATGGTGGTGAATGTGTTTATGAAGATTGTAACTAAACTACCGTTGGTTCTGCTCTATCAAATAATCACACTCTAAAGTATTATATAATTGTGCAGTGTATTTAACAATAAGTATGTCAGATTTCCAACTGAATTCAAATAAATCATATGTATCCTTACGTATTTTAAATCCTTAAGTTTTCTTTACGTGTTATATTATATCATTTGCAAATTAATATTGAAGAAGATTTTGAGTCATTTACTTTTTACTTTCACATTTATAATGGTTGTATAATGATGAATATATAAAATATAAAATATTATTGCTTTACAATGTTTACTTTAGATGTAGTTTAATTGCTTTTCTTAAATTAATCTCTCAATATAAATTTTAATGTGTCATAAATCTATTTATATATATGCTAAATTTATTGGGGATAGTACTGTACCTGCTATGAATATGAATACTAACTTTTCTATTAATAAACGTTTTGTTATAAAATTTTCAACCAAAAGAGTATCTTAATTGGTTAAAGCCCATAGAAGCAACCCAAGGATCGTAAGTTTGAATCTCTTAGGCCCCATTTTTTAATTTAAGGTTAACTACTTATCTTCAATAATTGCTATTAGCCCCTCAAATCTCTGTAATTATTGATTAGTCCTTCAAATTCTCAATAATTGCATATTAGCCCTTCACATCTCAATAATTGCTCACTAGCCCCTAAATTCTAAAGTCATTGCAATTTAGTACCTCAATAACGAAAATACCCCCATATAATTTTTTTAAAGAGTTATCTACAATTTAGCATTTTTAGAGTGTATTTTTACATATTGTTGCTTAGATATTGGTCCCGCAAATCTTCAATAATTTTATATTATTATCTCAATCTAAATAATTGCTCATTACTCCATCAAATCCTAGTCTTATTGTAATTTTACCCCCCCCCCCCCCTCAATGTCCAAAATATCCTCATCTAATATTTTTAAAGAGTTGTTCGCAATTTGGCACTCTAAAGTTTGAAATTACCCTAGACGGGGGGAGGGGAAGTGAATAGAGTATTTGCTAATCTAATCCGATTTAATACCAAATTGTAACTTATAATATAAAGAATTTTCTAGCAAGTATGATATACACAAATGATATATGAAAGAATAAATAAATAGTCAATAGGCGATATAAACATGCAAGCACAAAATAAAAGGAAATTATACGCCAATGACAAACTCAAATGCAAACAAATGATCACGGAGTTCGATCACCCTCGACCTACGTCTCTGCTCCTCACTCTTGAGGAGAATCTCCACTATCTCAACCGGTTTTTAATGTTCACCGAAAATGTTCATAACTCACACTACACAATCGATTTTCAACGCTCACCGATAAATGTTTACAACACTCACAATGTAATCCCACAACACACTCTCTAAGTGTTGGCCTAGTCCGAGTCGCCTTCCTCAAGTGTTCAGATTTATAACATCTCCCTAGGCTTTACTACCGACGCCACTCCTCTTAGAATCGACCTCGTCTCTCACCACACACTCCTCTAGGTGTACTTGTGTATTACAATGTGATCTCTCAACAAATAAGCTCAAATAAAAATAATTTATTCTCTATAATGGATGAGAATGAATTGTAAGCTCACTCTCAATATCACAACCCCACAACCCAATAATTATACTATATGTGAAAATACTTAAGCTCAAGTGAGTGTGTGTAATCAATGAGTAAAATCAAATAAAACTCAAAACAAATCTAGCAAATATGAATATAACAATTTAAAGTATAAGCAAGCTAGATAATTGAGTTTAGAAATATTTCTCTAAGAACAAGAGAGAGAGAGAGAGAGAGAGAGAGAGAGAGAGAGAGAGATTAGAGAATTGAATACTCAAACCGAAATTGATCTCCTCTTCTGATAAACCTCTTTTTGTATAAACCAAAACACACTTAAAACTTTTGAAACTCACCTAAACATCCATATCAAACAAATGAGAGAAGAGGGCTTTTTATAGCCTCTCAAACCAGCCAAAAAAACCCATAAAAACCCACAAAAAATAAAACTGGAAAAACCAGCCATTATTGGTTGAAAACTCCTGATCAGTCGACTGATAAAGTTGATCGTTGGCAGTTTTGGCAGATTCTGGAATTTTTACGTATCTGACTTTCTAAAATCAGTTAAAAAGAGCAAATCAACTCCAAAAATCATAAAATTTTGAGAAAAATTTCTAAACATGTAGATAAACATTTTAGAGAAATAAATTCTGAAATATCACTTCCCATTTGTGAGAAATAGTTATTTTAATATAGATATTCTAGATTCTGAAAACTGCTGAAACACTTGATTTTGTAAAATCGTTTTGACATAGTAAATCAACTCCAAAAATAATAGAATTTTGGGAAATATTTGTAAACATGTAATATAACATGTTAGATTTTTTTTCAAATTGTATTTCTCATTTGTGAAAACTCATTTATTTTGTAAATTGTTCAAGAACACAAAATTTTTAAAACTTGATTTTTGATGAAGTTCTTCCAAACAAGTTTTGAAACACTTTCCAATAGATTAATAAACTTGAGGAAAGATAAAAATAATGTAAACAAGCCTTTAATCTATAAATATATTATTTTCCAAATAAAGATGATAAATATGAAATGAATATATATGTATATAAATGTAACTATTTATTTCATATTTATTTAAACTTGAAAGCTATAAAACGAAAACATGTATGTTTGTAATATTTGAGCTTTAAAGTATAACACACATGGTATAAGACCTAAAATAGAAACAATATACTCAAGCTAAGAGATCTTCAATTAGGTTCGACTTGGTTGCGGATGAAGCGATATTGGATCTTGATTTGAATTGCACATAGCTTCAATCCAATATTCCTTCCATCCTCCAATGGATATGATCGTGTAGGTATAAGTTCATCCAGCCTCCAGCACAAGATCTTTGTGTAGGATACCTAACAATCAGATATAAACGCTTGACAAACATTGTTAGAAATTGTTTGTTAATCATTAAAACAAGATTGGATAGTAGGCTCATAAACATGAGACCTAACAAAAATTATACTATTTTAAAACTTTGATATCCACAAATTTATTTGACAATATGATACCCTAAAATCACACCTTTTTTAACTTTGACACCCCAAACCTTTTTTTGATAGTTTGCTACCTTAACATTTACAAATTTTTTAACTTTTATACCTGAAAGATTCCATTTTTTTACTTTGGTACCCCCAATATTTTAAATTTTTTTAACTTTAATACCCTAAAGTTCAAGAAAAAGTTTAATGTATCAAAATGTCCAAAAAACATCGAGTATCAAAGTTAACAAGATGTAAACTTTGTCTTAACAAAAGTGTCAAGAAAAAACTTTAAGGTATCAAATTATATAAAATATGTGTAAACTTTAGGGTATCTAATTGCCAAAAACTTTTGGTATTAAAGTTAAAAGGTGTAAACTTTAGATTACCAAAGTGTAAATAATCTTTTTTTTTTTTGAGAAAGATGAGCTTTAGGAAAGAATCATAACTATGAGTTATTATCATCATAAAGGGACTGTTATGGAGTTTTTAGTCGCCAAAATGTGGCCCTTTGTCAGCAACGGACAGGTGTCCCCTTACATGCACCGCTCAAATCGAATTGACGATCAGGATCGCCAGGATCCCAACTTAGCCGACTCGTCGAGTCGACATCTCCTTAGGTCGACTCGAAGAGCGGTACTTATCGGTCCCCTTGTTGAAGACAACTCGCTACGAGCCCACTCGACTAGTTATTTGACATCTTGTGGGGTCGACTCAAAAGGCGTTACTTCTTGACACCCCTCACTACAAGCTAAAATACGACTTTAACCTCGAACCCCCTGCCCCCGCTGACAGTGTGTCGGCGTCACATTAAATGCTTGGCAGACGCCATTATTTCTCCATCCTCGATACTATTTATGACACATCGGACCACACCGACTTTGTACGCCGCCCATCGCATCTGATTAATGGCGAAATGACAGTGCCCATCCCGTAGCTGATCGACGATCGACACCTGTAAAGTAGATGCTGACTCAGCCGTCAGCTCAGGCTCGACCAAAAAGACTAGACTATCTCTCTTGATTGGCCATAAAAAGAAAAACTATTCCAAATATAAGGGTAAGTAATTTCTCAGTATTTTTCTCTATTTTGCTGCATTTTTCTCATATTCTCACTCAAGCACATAGCTGACTTGATTGTCGGAGAAACAAAGGGGAACCAGTCCCCTTCCTCACGAGTTGTTACGCATGCATGGACGAACAACCCAACTCTAAATTGGATATTTAGAAAAGCGAATAGCCCATATATCAACCTAATCCCTATCTACCTTCTCTTTTAATTGTGTGACTTAAACCATTAATAGTTTGGCACCCATTGTGGGGCTTCTTTCTTTTTCGAACAAACATGTCTGGCTCTGAGCACAAGGTTGATCAGTCCATCCCTGGAGAACCATATCAGAGCTATGTTACTCAAGCTCAGCTTGAGAAAAAGGATCAGAAGATCTCTTAATCCGTCCAACATTAGCTCGCTACCTTCACTAGCGAGCTCCTCAGCCAGTTTCCACAGTCACAGCAAGCTACTTCCGCAGTCCCTCCGCCCTTTGGAGACCAATGATCGATGACTCACCCCCTTCTAGAGCCCAACGTATAGTTCCGCCACAGACTCCTCATGATGCTGCCATGTAGCAAAGAGATTGCGTCGAGCACGCAACCTCACCACCAGACCGGTCGACTCGCACCGAGGAACCTCGCTGACGCCTCCTCCTTGATTCTGAAGCCACTGGCGAGATTGCTGGTCCTAGTCGCCCTAGAAATCACCCTAGAGGAGTAATCTTTAAGACTCTCCTCCACCACCATACCTCTCTAGCCCTCTCTGCCACCCTGAGGGCATCCGGATACGATCGGGTGTATAGACCGATCGCAGAGGCCATTGGGGGGAACATCCCTCCTTTCCGACGACCTCATGAATGACCCATGTGAGAAGTTCATGATGCCTCATATGGAGAAGTATAGAGCGAAGGAGACCCCTCTGAGCACATCCAGAACTATTATGATGTAATGAGCATGCTCCAAGCTTCGTAAGCTATTATTTGCCGATACTTCCCCGTTACCCTGTCAGGTGTAGGCATCAAAAAATGCTAAAAGATATCCAAATACAGCTCAAGAGGAAGTCATCAAAAAATCAAAGAAAAAGACAAGTATAGACTGTCTCGCATGCGAGACAGTCTTTGCTGTCTTGCGGCGCGAGACAGCATTTACTGTCTCGCCCACACGAGACAGCATTTACTGTCTCGCCCACGAGAGATAGCTTTTACTGTCTCTCACGCGAGACAGCTTTAAAAAGGCCAAAACTACTTTGTATAACCGCCGACACGTGGCCACCAACTGCTCAAGAACGTGGGAAACATCGTGGGCGAGAATCACGTGAATAACTGCCAAAATAACGGAGTTCGAAACATGGGAAGGCAGTTAAAAGGAAAAATGCCAGGAGTGTCGATAGTATTTTACTGTCTCGCTAGGCGAGACAGCAAATTTACTGTCT
>BQKN01066281.1:393654-424702 GCA_022839385.1 Asparagus kiusianus
ACGATTCAACCAGGATCTGTGATTCGGTGGTCCACGAACCAAAGCGTTCCCGGCACAGGCAAAGATCCCATGCAAGCAGCGATCCAAACAACGATCCTGCGTTTGTTTCTAAAAAGTTATAATCTTCATTTTTGTTGTGTAAAAGGAGTCTTATAAAAAGGCTACCTCTTTTGAATTTGTTGTAATCGACCGAAGATACAATGAATTTCACAGCAATCCCAACTTTTGACGAAAACATCAGGGAGCGCCACGCTCTGGTGAAACGCCCTTGAAAAGAATCCATCAGCAGCTTCCAGCAACTCAGCTGGAAGTTCATTCACCACTTCTTAACTAACACCAAACAGAAGCTGCCCCCTCATGTGTTGTTCCAGATGAGGCAAGAGCCCAAAGAGAGCCTTCGAGCTTACTTCAAGAGGTTCCAGACGAAGAGGCTAGAGGTTAATGACTGAGGGAGTGCGGTCGTCATGTCCGCTCTTGTGGCCGGCCTGCAAAATAACGAATTGGCCGACTCACTTGCTAAGAAGCAGGTCATTAATTATGAATAGCTGATGGCCAAAGCTCATGGATTATTTAAGGGACTAATATGCAATTACCTCTTAAGAATATAGCATGGTGCGACACTAAATAGCAACATCAAGTTTTAATTCACACATGCATGCACACAATATATCAAGTATACATATCCATAACAAAATCATTGTCACCAAGCAATTGGAATGTTTATATAAATTCGAAAACAAATTGAGCAAATCATAAACAGAAAAAGGAATCAATTATATTGAAAACCAAAGTCTAGACATTTATGCCCGTAAAACCTAAAAGCTAACATATAAGACTCATCCACCTTCTTCACAACACACAACAGCAATAATGGAGATAAATGGGAGCCACAATTTTGGAAAAAGAACAAAAGATCGAGTGCATGAAAACAAACCTGCGAACACAATATCTGTTCAATAGTCTCTCCTTACAGGCAATCAATTTTCGGTCAAGGTTCCTCCCTAAAGTCTCTAGGACATGCATTCGTATTTTAAAACCTAGATGTAAATGTTAGAGGGAGAACATATAGGACGTATAAACCATAAACAAACATAAAATTTTACTATTCAAAAAATAAGTACGGTTTTTCTGTAGAGTGCCCATGTGCACTCTATAAGAGATGAGAGAGATAGAGAGAAATGAATGAAGAGGGGGCCCCCCAATTTGCATTGGGATCCCCTCCTCATTCATTTCTTTATATCTCTCTTATAGAAAACCAAAAATAAGTAAAGCTGAAAAAATTATGAACCTTTAGAGCACAATGATGCATTCTTTCACATATATAAGCGGCCGGATGAGCACTAATATTTTAGAGTAAAATCATTTTAGATTTAAGTTATATAAGAGCTCATTGCCTTTTCTCACTTCAACTACTAAACTGGGATTATCTTAACATATATTCTATATCAGTCATATTATTTATGCTAGATCATTGTTGTCATATCATCTAAAGCACCATACTACTACAAGTATACAACTAAACACTGTGCCCTTTCCTTAGGATCCCTTGCAGCTCATCTCCAAAACTTGTTAACACAAACAAAGAAAGAAAAATATATCAGAAGCTTATCAAAAAGAACCAAATCGCTAATCTAAAAATTTTGAATTAACGACCTATACTTGCTCTTCCCTCTGTTGATATCTAATTCTTCTGCCATGAGGAAGGTAGTGTTTGTTAAAGAAGTGGTTTCTAATTAATTGAAGTAACGAAGCTAAAGATCTCTAAAACTAAAGTCTTAGGCCAAGTAAGTAGCGACCTTAGTCTTTTTTTTTTAACCTTAGATGCTATGGCTCAATTACGAATGAGAAAGGGCATCGTGATGTTTCAAAACTCGAGAAAAATTTAAAAAAAAACATGGTTTAAGAAATAAAAATTTAAAGTAATAAATGAAAGAGAAGATGAATGGAAGCAGAAGATGTAAGGTTATCTGAGAATGAAAGGTTGAACAGAAAATTGATTGGAGATTGATATGGGTGCATTAGAGCATCTCCAACAGCTTCTCCAAAATTTTCTACAAAATGGGGAAGGAAAAGTCATATTCTCCAACTAATTTTTACACCAACTCCAACAACTTCCCCATTTTGAAGAATCCATTTTTTTCTCCAAAAATTTGAAGAATGCTGCAGATTTGAGGAAGCTTCCCCATTTTTTCTCCTTCATCCCTATTTTGGGGAATGAGATGGGGAATCTGTTGGACCAAAAGCCTAACTAAATTCTCCAAAAGTGGGAAATGAGAAAGCTGTTGGAGATGCTCTTAGAACTATAACTAAACTTAAAATTTAAAATTTAAAATTTGAAAACTAGCTGGGTACGTAGTTGAGAAAGAATTTTACCATTGCATGATAAATGCTTGTGTCCCAACAAATTTTCTCAATTTTCAAATTTGGGAGGCAGACAATCTTTTGAGGTCTGAGAGATCCCCAAGCATCAAACTCCTCCAATATTGGTTATTATTTATTTAAGAAAATAAAATTTACTACAAAAGATGAACAAACCTTGTAAGACGTGTAGAGAGAGAGAGAGAGAGAGAGAAAACCTATTTTTTGCCAAGTGGAACTTTTGCCAAGGGGTCGTTTGGTTCATGGGAAGGGCATTGGGTTTTGGGGAGAAAGCCTGCCAAAATGTAAGTTTTGTCAGGCTTTCTGCCCAAAACCCAATGCCCTTCCCATGAGCCAAACGGACCCCAAGTGACAATTCCAAAGGATAGAGATTTAATATATAGTATAGATAAGAATGTGAGACTACATAAACTATATAGGAGTGTTTATGTGAAAAAGAAAAAAAAAATGCCTACGAGAAAACTCATTTTGCTTATTCGTTAATTGAGTTTATTAATTCTAAGTGAACACGAGAGAGTCTAGTTGAAGTTTAGCTTTGTTATTTATTGACTTGCTTATTAATTGGATGACCGAGACTAAACTAGATATTCATCGGAGCAAAATTTGAATCCAGATACAGACGGAATGGAATATTATTGGTTTTCTTGAGGGAAACTATGAGGTGTATCCCTTAGAGTTCCACTAAAAGGATAATATGAAATATATTACTAATTGGAAAGATATATACAAACATATATGAAGGCTCGCATAAATATAATTTCTAGAAAAACAGAAATATAAAATATAATACATATAAACCCCTCGGCAGCTCTGACGAACCATGATGGCATCCAGCAAGCCCCTCGTCGCCTCCGATCAAGCCCTCTTTAGCTCAAACAAATCTTGCCCGTACCGAACAAAACCTATGATCGGATCTGGCAACCCCTTGGATCATTGTAGGTCGGATCTAGGAAAGGTGCTTTTCAAATTCTTATTGCATTTGCTTTCAAATTCACTCAGTCCCTCCGGCTCAAATCTTAGATCTACCCTTCTCTAGCTTTATTGCTGTTGTATCTGGCCCTGTGGGGCTTGATCTCTCCCTTAACTTGGAAAAAAAAAAAAACTATCCGCTTTCCTGGGGGATACATACATCAATATTACTCAAATAATGAAAGTAGTATCACATTTACATATATATACCGGAAATACTTACCAATGCAATATTTCCTTCGATTAATCCCTACAATGATCATTTACAAACTTATTTCTAACTTGTATTATCACAGGATCAGACTACAATAGTACTCATCACTAAATTTAAAGTCCTCGTTCAATAAAAATGAGACAAATTGAAATTATTCAAAAATCCCAATTTTTTTTTTTTTTTTTGGGTGCTTCTACTTTCTCATCCTCCGCAACATTTAAAAGAGAAAGAGGATTTTTTTGATACAGTAATTTGCGTACGTGACAACAACTTCTATCAATTCCCTCAGCAGCAAACTACAATCACAAAAAGAAGAAAAAACAAATTTCACTAAGAAGTTTTCGTTCTAAGCAATTATCAAAAGGAGAAATCAAATAAAAGATCAATCTATCGAGGAATGGGGGGGGGGGGGGGGGGACACCAAGCTCTAGTAATCAATATAGCCTGGTTCTTAAACAGATGCAACAAGTAACAGCGAAAAATACCAACGGCTGCTACAAGAAGAGGGAGCTCAATGTCAGTTCTTGGATTTGCACTAGTCCAAAAGGAAAACGCTTTTTGGCTCGCGCTTAACTCGCGCAAAGACAAAGAGGTGGGACTCACTGTGCCAGTGGGGCCCACCCCCTGTTTCTGTGTGAGTTGGCTCGCGCGTTAAAGCGCAAACCAAATAGCAGTGTTGAGTCCAAAATATTAAGAGGTGAAAAAAGAAAAAGTAGGACAGCTAAAGATATTGGCAAAACAAAGGCAACCTGACTGCCCAAGACAAAAGTACAATACACAGGTGACAACATTTTGCTCCCCCACTTCCATACACAACAAAATGGGAGCACTCTCTACATCAAAATGTTGCAACCTGTAGATGCACTACCAAAAGCTTTCATCTAATGCAGATGAATTCCTGCACTGATGAACATTCCTCCATCACAAAAGTTGCCTAGGCCTAATAAAGAGAACTTGTCAGCCTGAACTAATAGCTTCCTCATCTCTATAATCTGGAATTGAACCTCGAACCAATGCTTCCCTCGAAAAGCTTTGCCTACTTACCTCATCATGCGATTTAAGTAGTCAGATTCACTGTATCTCTGTGCTTCATTCATATATCGTTCATAACCGTCATTCAAAGGGTACTCAAAGCCCCAGAACTCTTGACATGCATCAAAACCATAATTAGAAGGCTCCCTCATGCGTAAATTGCTAGCTCCAATCCTCAGTGGATAGTGAATTGTACTCCCAATGCCTTCAACATCATAAAGGTAAATAGGAGGCAGATTCTCACTGACAAAGCTTTCTAACGGACGAGGATTACAGACCGCAATTTCTTCTGCTCTCTTTTTCTTGTGAATATCTCCAATCCTAAACATGAAAGTCCTGCATTCACCAAGACGAAAGGGCTGGTCGCATCTGGAACCATCTCCCCTTTTGTTGTTGTACCCTGGATAGTCTTCGATGCTAAAATTGGTGCATTCAATCATAATGAGAGAACTTTTAGAAGCGAGTTCTTCTAGATTCCACTTATGGAAAGGATGCTCGACCTTGTGGCTGACATGAACTTCCCCATATGGTCGAAGCATGCGACTTGCATTCTTGAAGAAACCGTTCACTAGCTTTTTGTGTAGACTAGAGAATGAAAATTTGTAGCAGTTAGTACTTGTAGGAACATACTTAACATAGTTATTTGACATATAAGCATAGAGGCAAAATAAAACTGCATAAATGAGCAGTATAAAGTTTGTAATATTCATGGTGTATAAATCTATGGTTGAAATTTTAGAAACATATCAACTAGTAACTGACATGAAGAAGAGCAGTTTTAAGAAAGCTTCAGAGTAGCAGGATTTATTTTCGAGGGCATGGTCAAGCAGAAATTAATGTTCACATGCTACTCAGAAAGTCAACTAACTGCATAGAATAAAGTGGGTGAATTATACTAAACCCCCTTGAACTTTATAAATCATAGAAAAACTCCTGAACTTGCAAATAATACTAACCCCCTTGAACTGTCGAAGCTCTCATAAACAATGTTAACGAATAGCGTAAAAAGTCTAAACTATTCTTTTTTTTATTTCTTACGTATCCCTATATGAAAAGGCTAACATAGAAGGATAGAAGTTATATTTAGCAGATAGGGATTAAAATGCCCAAAATTTCTCATATATAAAGCATGTGAAACTTAAAAGTAATTGTTGTCAGTCATAGTACTCAAAAAGTGGAACAAGTTCAGAAGGGCATTTCTATGATCTACAAAATTCATATAATTTTGTACAAAATGTTTTTTGTGAAATTTATCCTAAATATGCATGATACTTGCATGGCTAGACCGCCTAGACATATAATGAAAATGAAAAACTTGAAAATAGATAGTTATGCTTTAGTAATGAACTTGGAAATGTAGTAAATCACTTATGACTTCAATAATAAGCAAGAGAAAAGGCAACCGCAACATACTTCATTACTCGCATGTTATCTTCCTTTCCTTTGAAGCCAGCATGAGGAAAGTTGAAAACAATTCTATCAAATTTCTGCATCCTCAACTCAGTGTGGTATTTCATCTCCGTGGCATCAACTCCATGCAAAATTGTAGCACCAAGTTCCTTCAAACATTGCAAATTTGATTTCGCCTTTCTATACTTCTTTAACACAGAAACTGTTTAAGAAAAAAATACTGTTATATCTTAAAAGTAATTGATAGGAAGTGCTATGCTTCCAACATTTAAGAAGCCATGAATATTTTCCCCATGTGATTTTTATATAGTCTACACTTGTTAACAATTGTAAAAAACACGCACAAAAGAAGAAGAAACCCAGATAAAACAAATAATAGTCCATACAGTTAAATGACTGAATAAATAGATAATCCAACTATTTTCATCACCTCATCACCGCCTTTATCAAACTCCTGTAAAATAGACTATAGCATACAGCTGCTCCATAATCCACAAAACAAAATGTAATCTGAATCTAAATATGTCAATTAATGTATGTTATCAAATATATTATCAAATCACTAATAACGCCATAGAAAGCAGATGCATGTACGCAAAGGGAGATATAGAAGAAGAAACACCGAACATAACATTTCTATTTACAGAAGGACTATTGCAAACGAACATAAGAAGTACTGGGGTGAATTTAAAATGAAAATAGAACCTAACAAAGAGCAGTTTCTCCATCATGGAAATAGATGAGACCAATGGTAGGACAAATAGGATTAGTGAAATACACATATCAGTAATTGTAAGGGTTAACAACCTCATGACAGATTTCAATCTAAGAAATGTAACTGAACACAGAAATTGCTATCCTCTTCTCAAAATGAACAGTGTTAGCAGGAAAAAGTTGTATGATAGTAAAGTATAGAAGAAACATAAGGTAAAAAATAATTAGAGCAACTACAACAGCTTTTGAGGGCAATTGCAAAGTAAATCCCCAAGAAAACAAAACAAAACAGAAAACAAAAACAAAGAAGGGGACAATAGTCAGTTAGATAATGGCAATTCAATAAAATTCTGTGAATGTATCTTGAACATGGGAGACAAAGTTCTCTGCCTAGTTTGGACCTTTTCATGTTCTGACTCAACATAAAATAGAAGGAGATCTCAATATTCATTATCACTTAACAAAAAAGAAAGGAACATGAACATTTTGTGACTATATGCGAATCGTAATAAATTTTTTATATGGAGTGACACAGGGAGTTGGGGAATGGATGGCATATTTACAATGTATTCTTTTTCAGAAATATTGTTTATGGAGAACAAAGTCTAACTTGCCCCTGTGTTATGCACCGATTTTTCTAAATAGCACCTTTCATTTTTTACAGATAAGACCATTCATTCTGTTTTAAGTCTTAGCCCATTGCTGTGAAACCTCAACTTGGAAGAGGTACTTTTATCATGTTGTGGTTTTTTTAGAGGGAACTCCCCTATTTCCCTCCAACTCTCCTATTTTTTCCATTCCATTTGTGGGAAATGGTCATTGATGATGGTTGCTGCAAAATGTATTTGAAGGTAGTGAAATGAAGTGGTGCTTTTTTTTGTGTTCAAATTGTTTGAGATTTCACTAGATTACTTGTGCATGATGGTTTGTATAACATTGCATCTGCATGTTTTCCTCCAAAAGGCTTTACAATATTACAAAAATACCCCTTCCAAGTTGAGGTTTTACGGCTATGGGCTAAGAAAGAAAACAGAATGAAATTTAATGAAAACTTTTGAGGGCTTATTTGCTAAAAAACATAAGGGCTACTAGAAAATTGGTGCATAGTATAAGGGATAATTAGACTTTGTCATCAAGGTTTATGCTTGCACGCATTCCCCAACCATTTGGAAAAATTAAAAATTTGAACCAAGATAAACTGGAAGCAAATTTCAAGAAATTCATGAAGACAGAGCGTAACGAGCTCACATAAGTGGAGGAAGTGAATCATGACAAAGAATCATACAAAGATATGACCTATTTGTCCGCATCATCTTGCTAATACAGAGAGAGTAATGAGTTTGTGAGTTCATTAGATTTAGAAACTAGCTTTAAGTACACTATGTCTGAGAGAGCAGTTACCTTCTTGCAAGAATAAGAAAGGTCCACGGGGAGGAGGACATTGACATAGTCCCATGTTCCAAAACTATAAATACTTTCTTCAATAGCCAGTATACAAATTCAGGTTTTCAACTTACAATGGTGTGTTGAACAGACATAATGCAAACAACAATCTGATACGCGTTAGGAACACAGCGAAAAACCTGACCACTGATCGATGATAAAAAGAACAAATGACAGATAAATAATCATAGAGAGAAAAAGTTTAATGAGCAATCAATGTGATTGCCCACGTTCTCGAAGTACAACCTGGTAATGATTCCACTAATAATCAGCGAATGATCGCAGTCAATCTAGCTTGCAACCCTAAACTCACCTCCACGCTGTCTCTATTTCTCTCTTTTGGATACTAAATGATAGGCTGCTGAAGATACACATTTATATCATAACGTTTCCTTCTATGGGGCTAGACATCCAATTTTGGATCCCGATGATACGTATTTTTTCCATGTAAATCAGGTCCATAAACAATAATATGCGCAACAATCTAACACGCTATGAGTCTAGAACAACTTATTTGGGAACAACACCAGCAAGAGACAACCCAGGTTTAATAAATTAACCCATTATTTTCCATAGCAGTATCGATAAAAAATTAACATTAAAATTTGTCTTCCCAATCTAAAACAAGTCAGCCAACTTCTAGAATTACAAAGTAAGAAACTCATTCCCTACAAACTACGCGAGCTTTAAAAAAAAAAGAACAACGAAAAACCCCATAAAAACAGACACACAAATATAAGGAACCCCAGCTCACTATCACCGACCGTCGTGATGGGATTTTAATCCATTAACAAAAACAACCATTTTGCCTCCGCAAAATTTCAGCAATTGAATAGAAAAGGGTATCAGCAAATCAAAATTCTCCATTCGACGTAATCATCTTGCAAGATCACATTCAAAACAGGACATAAGAATTTCAGAATTTCAACATCAGCGCGAGAAAAAAACGGCCGTAAAAAGCCCCAGAAACGTAAAAAAAAAAATACAAAATACCCATTAAATAATATTAGACCCCGTGTCAAATCATCAGTATGAGATTGAGAGCGAGATTGAGAGCGAAGAGAAATGGCCACGAGACCATCTACGTAACCAAAACCCTAAAAGGAAAGGGACCCATTAAAGTACTTATCGATGAAAATACAACCCACCCATTTTAAAAAAAACAAAAGGAGAATATATGAATATAAATGGAAATGGGCGAAGAATTTAAGAGGAATGGAGAAAATATACCGTAAGAGTCCTTAGAAGTTGCAACGATGTTGAAAGCAGAGCCGAAAGCGTTTGCGAGACAGAGAGAGAAAGAGAAATCGCCATCTCCAACAATTAGTATTTGATGAATAGAGGAGTAATGCTTTGCCCATTTCACTGTTATCTCCTCCTCCTCCTCCTCCTCCTCTTCTTCCCACCTCCTCATCATCATCTTCTTCCTCCTCTTGTTCAGTTTCTTTCTTTTCATGTCCCTCTGATACTGGTTTCTCATGGAAATCTTTTTGATCGTGCAGGAAAATAAAAGGGTTTTATGGGTTTAAAACCTCACAGCTAAATTGCCTCTAGCTTCCATCTTATTAGTTACGGATTTTTTGCCTTGGACCCTTCGGATTCCGAAGACGCTGCTGAGCGCGCCGGCCTACCAAATAGAAGCACGTACTATTTTAACTCTGATTTGAAATGGAGAAAATAAACTTATTATTTATTTATAATTATCTTTGTTAAAAAGAACTATTTTATTGGATTTAGACACGAGAGGAGTTATGATTACTCTCTCAAAACTTGAAAAAATCTTGATTTGACAAGGATGTGATATTTCACGGAGAGTATTTTCCGAAGATTTGAGCAGGCCTCTATTTTTCGTATGAGTTTCTTTTACCCTTAGACCATCTTCAATGGCAAGGCAAAAACTGCCTTTCTCTCTCCTTCCACCTAACTTTATTCTCCCTCCACATCACTTGCCTTTTTCAATTGCCTTTCAATTCCACAACAACTAATTTTTCAAAAAGTTTTTCTCTTTATCTTTCCTCCACATCACTCAATCATGATAATTAAGTAAAAAATTAAGTTTTATTTTGGTGTCCAAATAACACAAACTCAAGCTCTATTAATAGATCTTGAAAAATAATAAATAGTGGTGAAAAAATAAAAAATTAATTTCGAGTAATTATTGATCAAAACAGTCATTTAAAAACAAGGTGAGAATAATTGTAAAAACTTTATGACACGCGGGGCCCAACAAGAAATTTAACACAAAGGCAAAATTTGCCTTCCATTGTCTTTCTCTCTCCAACTTTTTCATTTGTCTTTCAATTTGACTTGCTATTGGATGTAATAATTTTTGAGTTGCCTTGCCATTGCACTTGGTCTTAGGGCCTCTTCGTTTGCCTTAAAAAAATGGGAAATCAAAAAAATATAAAACTATTTCTAAAAAAAATAGGTTTTTGAATTGTTTGGTTGGCTAAAAAAAAGAAAATTAAAGAAATGGAGATGAGATGAGATGCGTTGTCACATTATTATTGGATGATGTGAGTGATTTTTTAAGAAAACTAGTTTTGATGTTGTTCGGTTGGCGAAAAAAAATAAGGAAATGAATTATAAGAAACATATTTCCTGTAGTTTTGTTGTTTTCTTTTGTTTGGTTCATTCTTAAAAATAAGAAATGAAATGAGATGAGATGAGTTGTCATTGTATTATTGGGTGATGTGAAGAAAGATTAAGAAAAGTATTTTCACAATATTTTGGGATGAAAACAAAGAAATAAAATGTTAATGAGATGAGGTGAATTGTTATAATATTTTATTCGATGATGTGAGTGATTTGAAATGATGAAAAGAGATGAGTTGAGTGATGTTTGGATGAAAATAATATTTTATTAGATGTGATAGATGAGTTGTTAGATGAAAATAATATTTTATTAGATGTAATGGATGAGTGGTTAGATGAAAATAATATTTTATTAGATGATGTGGATGAGTTGTTGGATGAAAATAATATTTTATTGGATGTTGTGGATGAGTTTTAGGGATGGAAATGGAAGAAATGGTACTTTTTAAGATTTTCCCCATTTCCATTTCCATTTCTTGATTTTTAGGAAATAAACGAACAGGCCCTTAGTATTATATTATAATAAATATATTATATTAATTAATAGCATTTTTCTCATTCTAAAATTATAACCATATCATATTATATCATATTAAATATTTCATTATAAAAGAACAAGTTTGAGAAAAAAAAATTTATGACAAATTTTATCCTTAATAATTATGGATATTACATTCTAACTTTATCCTAATACATTCAAATAATTTAAAGGTAAAATCTTTAAGCAAAATTTGATATTAAAAGAGATTAAATAGTGAAACTAATATTCTATCCTATTAAAAGATGACATGTGTCCAACTAATTCTATCTTCCTAAGAAATCTTATTAGATTAAAACTATTCATATCCATTACTAGAAATTCCTATTCATAAAAAAGTAGAAATATTTGATAATCAAAATTTGTTAATTCTAAACTAGAGCAACTATCCACAATTAAAAAAATCAAAAAATTGTCATTGTCCCTCCTTAATTATTTTAAAATGTAAATTTCAATGAACCTCTCAAAACTTTAAATTGAGCATTAAACTCTCACAATGTATGCAATTCTCATTAAATCCTTAGTAAGTTAGATAATTTCATAAAACACCCAAAATATTTTAAATTTTTTCACTTAAGTTCCATATTGGCTTTACCCTAAAATTTCACATCGGCTAAAATTAACACTCAAGGATAGTATATACCCCTCAGATCAATCTTATTTTCAAGTTAACCCATAAATTTGATAAACAACCATAAAATAGGAAAAATTACCAAGAGCTACTAAAAATTCTAAAATTACAAATAACTCAGAAAAATTTAAAAGCTACAAAGAAATATATAGGCCCCTAAAAAGTTAAAATTATAAAAAAAACCTTGAAAATCTTAAAGTTAAAAAATATTCTTAGAGTTATAAAATTATGAATAACATACAAAAATTCATAATTACAAAGAACTTCTTAAAAATCCAAAAATGCAAATGAACCCCTTTAAAAATTAAAAATTACAAACAACCTAAAAAACCAAAAATTCAAACGAACATACGAAACATATGAAAATTATAAAAATCCCATAAAAAGTAAAATATTACAAATGACATCCTAAAAATTTTAAATTACAAACAGCCCCCTAAACATCTTAAAAATAATAAATTGACCCTTTAAGTTAGAAAACTACAAAGAAACCCTAAAAAGATTACAAAAACCTAAAAAATTATAAAAGTATAAACAACCTCCGAAAAATCATACATTAGAGACTAACCACTCTAAAATCTAAAAATTACAATCAACCTCTTGAAAATT
The DNA here is from genome assembly GCA_022839385.1 of Asparagus kiusianus. NCBI lineage: Eukaryota > Viridiplantae > Streptophyta > Magnoliopsida > Asparagales > Asparagaceae > Asparagus > Asparagus kiusianus. Next base: position 406,189 of record BQKN01066281.1, read on the forward strand.
CTAATAAATACAAACAAACCTTTGAAAAGATCTGAAAATTATAAATGACCATTATTTTGAGTTTTTTACTAAAAATTACTAGGGATTACGTGAAAAAAATATAAAACTTATTAAGTTATTGGGGTGTACTTTGGTTATATGACCACGTGAATTAATAATGTTAATTTAGAAGATTTTTTGCCAAAATTATTGCGCGTTTAGTGAGAGTTTTAAAGATATTTGAGATTTAGTTCGAAATACTAAAACTATTGTGGGTTTGGTGAAATTTACCTTTATGTTAATTTTGATGGTTTCATGAAATTGCAAAAACAACAAAACCCTTAGAAGATCTAAAAATGTGAAAAAGGCTCTTACCATTCTAAAATTATAAATGATTATAAAAAATCATAAGTTATAAACAACCTATGCAAAATCTAAAAAGTACAAACAACCTCCTTTAATTTTTTAAAATTAAAAAACAAACCCCTAAAAATTCAATTTTTAAAAAAACACATGACAATATGAAAATAATAAAAAATTCAATAAAAATTAAATATGACAAATAGCATCCTAAAAAATTTAAATTGTAAACAACCCCATAACAATCTGAAAAATCATAAACAACCCCTTTAAACTAGAAAATTATAAAGAACCATCGAGAAAATTAATAAAAAACCTAAAATATATAAAAAATACAAACAACCCCCAGAAAATCTATAATTAGAAGCAAATCTCTTAAAAATCTAAAAATTATAACCAACCTCTTGAAAATTTTAATAATCACAAAAAATCTCTAAAAAATCTTAAAATTATAAACATTCGATATTTGGTGTTTTTTGGCCAAAAAACTATTTTAGGTTAAGTAAAAGAAATGTAAGCTTATACGGTTATTAGGGTAACAATGTTAGCTTTTCAAGGCGTGGAGTGAGAAAAGTTCATTGTGATTTCTTAAATTTTAAACTTGAGGGGGATTATCTATATTGAGCCCAAATCTGAGGGGGTTTCCCAAATTAACATAGTTGAGGGGTTTTTGTAGAGAATCTCTATATTTGAGGGGGTTAAGTGAGGAAAGTTCAAGGGATTATCTCAAAGTTTCATAGTTAAGTGGGTTTATCTACAATATGCTTAAACTTGAGGTGGTTTCCTCATATTAAAAAGTTGAGGCGGTTTTCTAAAATTAATCCATTATTTTTTAGATATAACATTATAAAATCCCATTAAATCGTGATTATAAGAACCCTTTTTAACTTTTAGATCTTATCAGAAAAATACTCAACTTTGAGATTTTATCAGAAAATTCCCCTAAAATTATTGCTTTTAGAGCTTCCTGATAAAATCTAAGTTAAAAGGATTTTCTGATAACCCCTAAAATTTAGTAGATTTTATGATATTTTTAAAGTTATGCGGGATTATCTCATTATCATCCAAAGTTAAATGGGTTTTTTGTTGATATTTAGCCTTTAAAATATTTTACTTTATTCACATAGTTATTTGCACTAAACATGAGATATATCATTTGCTTAATAATTTACTATATCAAATAAGAAAATTATAAACATGTTTTGTGTTCAGGTTTGTGATCAGGTGTTGTTTGTGTTCAGGTGCTATTTTGTTTTCAAGTTTAGGTTTGTGTTCAGGTTTGTGTATGCGTGATATTTTGTGTTCAGGTTTGTGTATGCGTGATATTTTGTGTTCAGGTTTGTGTTCAGGTGTTGTTTGTGTTCAAGCTTTGTTGGTGTTCAAGTTTGTGTTCAGGTTTGTGTTCAGGTTTTGCGTACAAGTTTTTGTTTAAATTTTTAGACCTTTTTACTTTTAAGCTATGATGATTGTCAAAATTTCTGAGATTAGCAACCTGCAATATCTATTGATATTGCACTGGATGGCTAAGAATGGTGATATTGATCAAGTTCTGAGCCCTCAACCATAATTCGGGTATGTTTATATTGTCAAAAATTATGACTAATTAGGTTGTTTATATGTTTTTTATAGGTTTCATAAGAATTTTTCGCTAATTCAGGTACGTATTTCATAAAATTATGAATAATCATGTTATTATAGGCCTCGTTTGTTTTTTCTTGGAAAACAGGTTTATGTGATTTTTTTCATATCAGGTTTATTTTGTTAAGATTACATCCCATAACGATCACAAATAAAATTGTCTTTGGGGTAATCTTACCATGGTGACCATGTACATTTTTTCCTACACACTTCAAAATCAACCAAACACAAAAAAAGTGGGAAATATCAAATCAACAAAAGTTTTCCCTTTTTCATACAAACCAAACACAATAAAAATTCATACATTGGTTTTCCACCATATTTTATGTGCGAACTAAACCAAAACAATTTATTTCTTGAAAAAGTTTTGAAAACACAAAACTTGGGCTTCTATACATGGAATTACATTTCCTAATATATAGGAAACGAACCAAACGACCCCTATAAACAAAAAACACAAAGCATTTCTTAGCGTTGAGATAAGGGGTTGTTTGTTTGCCTAAAAAAAGAGGGATATCAATGAAATGGAAAACTATTTCTAAGAAAATTTGTTTTGAGAATGTTTGGTTGGCTAAAAAAAGAAGGAAATTAAAGAAATAGAGATGATATGATGTTAATTGTCACCTTATTATAGGATGATGTGAGTGATTTTTTAAGAAAACTTGTTTTGATGTTGTTTGGTTGGCCAAAAAAATAAGAAAATGGATTATAAGAAACCTATTTCTTGTAATAGGTTGTTTTCTTTTGTTTGGTTCATTCTTAAAAATAAGAAAATAGATGAGATGAGATGAGTTGTCATTATATTATTGGATGATGTGACCCACACTTAAGGAAATCATTTTCTAGCTTTTTGGGAGGAAATGTGTGGAAATAAAATGGTAATGAGATGAAATGAGTTATCACCAACTTATTGGATGACGTGAATGATTTAAAGTGATGAGATGAGATGAGTTGAGTGATGTTATGAATGAAAATAATATTTTATTAGATGTGGTGGATGAGTTGTTGGATGAAAATAATATTTTATTAGATGTGGTGGATGAGTTGTTGGATGAAAATAATAATTTATTAGACGTTGTGAATGAGTTGTTGGATGAAAATAATATTTTATTGAATATTGTGAGTGAATTTTAGCAATGGAAATAGATGAAATTGTACTTTTTTGAGATTTCCACCTTTTCATTTTCATTTCTTGGTTTTTAGGAAATCAACCAAACAAGTTATTTTTGCCTTTTGTTCATGAGTGTTTTGTTTTTCCATCAAAACACGGTAGTTTCCAAACACGTTGTCTTTTTATTTTGGCAAAACACCGAGAAAACAAAGAAAACGGTATCATTGCCAAAACACTCCCATAGTTGCCGATTTGCTTTAAATGTTTTTCATTTCTTCAATTTTACTAGCTCATAAAGAATAATTAGAAATATTTTGTTATTATAATAATAAAAAAAACTAATCCTTAATTGTTGATCCACCGTAATGCTTTAAACCCCGTTGCTAAATTATGATTCTGTTTCGTGTTGCTCCCTGTACTCTCACTCAAAACAATTTTACTTGAGTTCAAATGCTTGTTGCTGTAATTGCGGACCAAAACAAATTACTCTCTCTGTCGTCTCAAAGTTCCTTCGCGCTATTGTACGTACGCTGACTTTTATCTCGACACAGCAGAGTGAAATTGTTGCTTCTAGCCCATCTTTTTCTCCCTCTTTGGAGCAATATAAATGCTATATACGGCCGTGACTTTAACTTGGCCTAGAGCCGGTTGGTAATTCATTTCATGAGCCTTAGCCCAATTGTTTGGAAATTATACTTTTGCTCAGTTACATGGGCTTACTTGTCAGATAGCCCATCGGCTAATAAAAAGTAGACTTTACTATCATCAGCTCTATTTCAAAGTGCTCTCATCTCCTCATGTAGACCTGTCCATCCGGGCCGGCCCGGAAATCTGTGCCCAGACCGGGCAAAACCGGAGCCCGGACCCAGACCCGGACCCAGGTACCCCGGGCCGGGCTCCGGGCCGGTCCGATTTTTTTAATTTTTTTCTTTTCTTTTTTGATAAAAAAATGCTAAAAATTAGTTTAAAATTATTATATTTTATATAATTATGTATTAGTATATACTTACAAATTATTATGTAACTATATATTATATATATTATATATACATATATTATATATATTATGTAACTATATACATATATTATATATATTATGTAACTATATTATGTATATTATATATACATAATATATTATATATATTATGTAACTATATATTATATATACATATATTATGTAACTATATATTATATATACATATATTATATGTAAATATATTGTATATATTTATAAGTTATAACTTGAGAGAGAGAGAATCACATAAGTAGCTATTGCCCGTTGGGCCAATGGAGAAGAAATAGCCATTGTAATATACTATATTTATATATACTTATATACTAAGAGAGAGAGTATACACACACATATTATACTTATATAAGAGAGAGTATACTTATATATACATATATATTAAGAGAGAGTATATATATCTATACACACATATATTATACATATATAAGAGAGTGTATACTTATATATACTTATATAAGAGAGTATACATATATAAGAGAGAGTATACTTATATATACATATATACTAAGAGAGAGAGAGTACACACAGACATATTATACATATATAAGAGAGAGTATACTTATATATACATATATATTAAGAGAGAGGGTATATATATCTATACACACATATATTATACATATATAAGAGAGTGTATACTTATATATACTTATATAAGAGAGAGTATACATATATAAGAGAGAGTATACTTATATATACTTATATACTAAGAGAGAGTATATATATATATACACATATTATACATATATAGAAATATATTATATATACATATATTATATATATACATATATTATACATATATAAACATATATTATATATACATATATTATACATATTATATATATTTATATATACATATATTATACATATATAATACATATAAAAAAAATAAAAAAATTCTGGGCCAGGCCGAGCCGGGCTCGTGTCAGGCACCAAAGAGGCGGCCCGGGCCTGGCCCGGACCGACGGGCTTTTGGACACCACTATCCTCATGATACAAATATTCCATCTTTTCTATATAGTGAAACAGTCATGAGCAATTAAAAGAAGGTGGGGAGCCGAAAAGTGCACAAAGAAAAAAAGGGTAATTATCATGAAACCCCCTTTAATTTGCCCATTTGCTACGAAACCCCCAAACATTGTATCTTAATCACAAAAAATCCATACCATTAAAAACAATGTTAAGATCTAGTTAAAAAAAACATGTTCAACTCACACGCATTTTGATATTTCTAAATTAGCCTCCTCTTCTTCCTCCTAACGTAGTTCCTCTTTCTTCCGTCGCTTTCTAATCACGTCACGCATAGTTGGAATCAGTGTTTTAAATATCAGCTGATATGTCGGACATGTCGGCCGATATAGCGGTTTGAGTGGGCAAACGACAAGAATCGGGCAAAGTTAAATCGGATGTCGTTTTTCAGGTAAAAATCGGATATATCGGCTAAAAATCGGATATATCGGCCGCTTTTTCACTTTGAAAAAGTCGGCCGATATTTGTTCAAAGCGGTTCAGTCGGTTTGGTTTGGGTTCATTGAGCTCAGTTCAAACCCGATAAGACCCGATTAAAAGAAGAAAAGAAGAAAACCCTAGGGCGTTGTTCGAATCAGCCATCTCTCGTCTTTGTCGTTGAAAACTAAACGAAGTCGAGCCTTCTCGTCTTCGAACTTGAAATCCGCCTTCGTCTTCGTCTTCGTCTTCGTCTAACGTCTTCGACCTTGAAACCCTAGGGCGTTGTTCAAAGTCGAACCCAGCAGCCGTCTTTCGAGCCCTCGTCTTCGTCTTCTCTTTTGCACCGCCTTCACGTCTTCGACCCTAGGGCGTTGTTCGAAGCCGAAGCTTGAAGCCTTCTCGTCTTCGTCGACTTTGAGCCGCCTTCGTCGACTTTGAATTTGAGCCGCCTTTTCGTCTTCGCCCTTGAAAGCCGACTTTGAGTTTGAGCCACCTTCGTCGCCTTCTCGTCTTCGCCCTTGAAAAGCCTTTGAGCCGCTTGGATTCAACCGTCAGCCGTCAAATAAGCCTCCGGTTCATTTTTTCAGAATCGCTCATGTTCTCTCTCTCTAATGACAAATATACTTACATTTTTTTCAGTCCACCGCTAGCTGTTGAGTTGCTGACTAAGTAAAATGAGTTGTTGATTTGTTTCTCAAAATCAGGTAAGCTTCCCTCTAAAATGGGCCTCTATCGAAGATAATGTGGAAGCAACGAACTTGCTATGAATTCTGGAAAGCTAGTGAGTGGGCTGTATGAATAGTTATATAGTTCAAGGTCATCTGGTTGAGGAGTAATAATTTTCTAATCAATATAAAATTGTCCAGATGAATGGAAAAATAATGAGTTGTATATATTGTTTACTTTTTTATATGTCTAGTCTATAAAATTTCAGGATGCAATTGAGAATCAAATTTCTACAATCAGTTAGTGATCCTAAACATCATATATTGTTTTCTTTTTTATATATCTAGTCTATAAAATTTATAAAGTATGCTTATATTGAATTTAGGAATGCTTAGATTACATTTAGGATATGATATTATACATATGCGCCCATCCGATATGACAATCCGATATTTAGTCCATGTCCCTCGATATATCCCCGATTTCCGCTATCCGACATGAATTTCAGCCGTCCGACATGAACCCGACATCTGATATTTAAAACCTTGGTTGGAATTGGTAATTTTCTCTTGCTTTCAACACCCAATTATCAAGTTTAGTTTAATTTGATAGGTACAGTTTCCATTTTAGCTAATTTGGTTAGTGTCACTTCAGGGTTTTTGCCAGTTCCGTGTTACAACTTAATTTTCAACCATGAAAGGGAAGAACCGTTGCTATGTATGCAACGATAACGATAATTGTCCACAGAAATAAATTTAAATGTGATCTTTTATACAGTTTAAGCTTGTGTCATTACTTCATTTGCCTTTTTTTTTTTTTTGCTTCCCCATACGGGTCGATGGCATTGACCCCAACCTAGCATGAAAAATATCCTCATCAATAAAATATTTGAGCACAATACTTTGGATAACTCATAAAGGGGATTCTCAAGCAGTCTCCAGAATTATTTTGTGAGTAGGGCCAAATTAAACGTCTTAGGGGCTGTTTGTTTCAAATCCTATAATTTCAGCATATGGATTTCACTATAGGATTTGAAATCTATAAGTGTTTTGTTATGAGTTGGGATTTCTAAAATGTTGTTTGTTTCATTAATATTTTGGGATTTGGAATACTACAATTTGTAATATTTTGTTTGTTTCAAGCTTAAATTATAACATCACAAAATGCCAAAATTTTGTAATAATCATGAATATGCTATCTTGGTGAGGTTACATCACACAAAAAGACAAAATTAGGATTTGTCAAATCCTCTCCAATTAAGAGGTAAGCACACCCATTTATGGGATTTGTCAAAATCCTCTCTAATTGAGAGGATTTAGCAAATTCTAAAAATTGGACAATTTTTGCACTTTCGAGATTTAATATTCTAAAAATTTCTTAAAACAAACATCATATTCTTAAAAATTTTCTTAAAAATTTTCTTAAAACAAACACCATATATAATATCCTAGAATCGAGCGAGGACAGCAACTCGATGCCATGAGCCGTATGTCTTCAAGCTGGTTCCTGTTCTCCCCCTGGACCATTGTGGATTCTATTTTGGGCTGCAGATAGCCTCCTAGTTCTTTTCTTTTGTTTTAGAGTGCTAAACTCTGTAGATTCCTGGTAGTTTTATGTAATCTCTTATCAAGACATCTACTACTGATTTGGCTTTTTTCTCCATCTCGGAGCAGTCGCCTTAATCAGTTGTAGATATCTTTTTTGTGTACTCTCCCATCTTTGGGTTTCAGTCTATATATTGATAGGGAAATCCCTATTTTCACTCAAAAAAAATCCCAAAATACAAAAAAACTCACTTTTTGATCTCAAAACTTGTAATCCATACCAAATGCTAAAATTTTTGGTGAAACAAACACCCCCTTAATGGTTCAGAAACATAACCCTTCTTTGACTTTCTTGTCGCACAATTTTACCCAGGAGACTCAATACATTTTCTTTTCTCCGTCACCGCCACCGCCTGACCAAAAATTACAGATCATGATGTCAACTTTTGAGCGAAAAATAGTCCAGAAGCTCGGAACAACTCATCTGTAAGTATAGTTTTTGTAAGCATCTCCTTCCCCCGCTTTGGACAGTAACTTGGCTGACCAAGCTTGAATCTAGAACTATTTTCTTTAATATTCGCCGCCCATCACTGTGGGCAGCCCTAAGTATTTGTCATGCTTGTCTACTGTACCAACACTGAGAGTTTCCGTGGATTTTATCTCTGTTAGCATTTGGTTTATCTCTGCTCTACGCCACCGCTGTTTTCTAGAGATTTATGGGCCTCGTTGCAATTTATCTAGGAAAAATTCTTCAAGGACCCAAAATATAGGACCAATAAGGGGGGACAAGTGAAGTGTTCCCCTCATATTAGATAATGAGTTGACCATCATTAATGATGGTCAACTCATTATCCAATAGGAGGGGGACACCTCACTTGTCCCCCCTATTGGTCTCATATTTTGGGTCACTGTAGCAAAGCTCTTTATCTAGACATCAAAACTTTGAAAATTAGGGGCTGTTTGTTTCATCAATTTATAGAAAAGGATTAGGAATTGGGGACTAACAGTGGAAGAATTGTAATATTTGAATTCTGGGTTAATCCTATTCTTGAGTTTGGCTCAGAAATTTTTTTGGGATTACCAATTCCTAGAAGTAGCAACAGTATGGGTTTTTTTATAGAAACCTAAATCGGAGAAGTTTCAACGGATTTGGGCGAGATTTCTGACATTTGCTTCAATGTCGATTCCGATTCCTAGAGGTCACGAAAGAAAGCCCTAGATCTGGAATCGTCGTTCTCCTGCCCTTCGTCTTCGCGCCTCTTCTCCCGCCCTTCGTCTTCTTCTACTTGGGGTCGGGGCTGTTTCTCGAAACCCTAGATTCTCTATCTTCGATGGGTTTCTGGCCTTTGATTTATTTGTTGGGAACATGGTTGATGTTACAATATCTCTTGTATTTTGATGATAACAAATCATTATTTATCTAACATATTTTACTGCAGATTCAAGATATATATCTCAAAGCAACAATCAAATTATCAAGGCTATTTTAAAGATCAAAAGATGAAGATGTAAAATTTTATCTTTTCTTTTAGAATTTTTGTACAAGCCTTGATCACACACACAACACACACTATTTATTTAGAAAATCATAAAAAATATTCTAAGTATAATTCTAATTTTAATCAACATATAAATAAGTTATTAAACTATTGAAAATATCAAAAATATGGTTTCTGGCCGACCAAAGATAGGGCTGGTCGACCAGATTGATGAGCCAGAACAGAGATTCAGAAAAATCTCTGTCTGGTCGACCAGATAAGGACCTGGTCGACCAGAGGCTCCAGATTCGACCAGGAAATTTTCCAGAAAGCATTTCTGGTCGACCAGGCCTCAATCTGGTCGACCAGACAGTGCTTCTAACAGCTATATTTTTCAAATAAATATGAACGTTTTGTGAACGTTTTTTGGCAGTTATTTTTGAATGTTTTTGAACAAAAATTATACCTATAAATAGGTGTTAAGTTCTGAAATTTCATTACTCAATTCCTTCATAAAAACTTGAGTTTTTCTTGACTTCTTAAGATCATTTTGAAGAGAAAAACTGCATGAAAATTTTAGTTTTGTTCTTGATAAAAGTTCCTCCACTCTAGAACAAAAATCATCCCTATAGCCTATTGTAAGTCACTCACATCTACACATCAAGGCTTATAGGAAGAAAAAGTTGTACCATCTTGTTTTTGATTTGATAATCTCTTGAAAGAAGAGATTGTTGTGGCATTGGCAATTGAAGATTGTCAAGATTGTACGGTTTGCTTGCGGGTTGCAAGTGCTTGCGGTTTTGCAAGTGAAAATAGTGGAGAAATCTCAAGCAAGGCTTGGGGACTGGATGTAGGTCTGGAGGACCGAACCAGTATAAATCCTTGTGTTTACGTATGCAATTTTCTGTGATTGTCTACACATTGGTTTGATCTTTCTTACTCTTTATGATATTATTTTATTGAAATTTAAAGTTTCCGCATTAGATTTCATAAACACTATTCAACCCCCCTTTCTAGTGTTTGAGTGCCATTGCAGCGATCCTACATTATTTAATTTGATTTCCACGATCTTGTTGGTGGGTTTCTGGCCTTTGATTCTTGGTGTTACCTACTCGAACTTGTTCTGATTCGGAGCATTTTGTTGGCTACGGTGGGTTCTCTGTCTTCGACAACTTTGCTGCTTGGACGTCGGCATTCCCCCCCCCCTCTGCAGCTAGGTATAAAATTTTAAACTCTTTTTTAGACTTATTTCTTCGTGCTTAATGTGATGAACTGTTTCTGTAGAATGATAATTTTCATGATAATTCGTTACATGTATAATTACCAGAAAATAGGGTACATGTTGACTAAATTTCAGTTAATTGTGTGAAATAGAATGCATGATATTTGTGTGAATGAGTTGTTTACAATATATGTGTTTACCAAAGAATGTGAATGCATGACATGAAGTATAGGGTTAAGTTCATTACATGAAAATCCACCGGGTAATAAAATGTGTTGTTCTTGGTAATTGTGTGAGATAGAATGCAACTTCAGTTAAAATATTTTTTATTTAAATTAGATTTCTTGCTTTTGAAGAAATAAATATTTGTATCAATTATCTAAATAATTTTTTTCAAGAAATAAGTAGCCATCTTAAGCTGTAGCTGTATAATAATTTTAAAACGGATGTAGATGGATATGGAAGATGAGGAAGAATTGAAGAGGATGTGTGCTAATACAGCTGTCTGCGCTGTGGTCACTTTGGTAACATGTATCTTGAGAATGCGTGCTAAGCGCAAGAGAATATCAACTTGTACGATGCAAGAAAAGATCAGAAAAATATATTGTAGAGAAGCTCACTTCAGACGTGTACTGGAGGGCTATCAAGATAGCTGCCAATCTTATATTAGAATGTGACCGATGGCCTTTTTTAAACTTGTTGAAGTAATGAAAGCAAACGGTTTGTTAAAAGATACAAGACACGTTCAAGTTGAAGAACAGCATGCTATGTTCCTAAGTATTGTTGGGCACAAAACTAAAAATAGAATAATAAGAACTGAGTTCATAAGATCAGGGGAAACAGTTAGCAGGTATTTCAATAAAGTTCTGCAAGCAATGAATGGACTACGTGATCGGTACATCACTAGTAGAAAACAGGGCATTGGCGACGGGGAAATCCATCGCCAATGCCCCAAAATCCGTCACAAATACATATTGGCGACGGGATTCTTTCCGTCGCCAATAAATCTGTCGCCAATAAGTATTGGCGACGGGCATACCCGTCGCCAATACTTATTGGCGACGGACGACTATTGGCGACGGATTTCTTTGGCGACGGGTGACTTTCGTCGCTAATAAACATTGGCGATGGGGACATCCGTCGCTAATGTTTAAACATTGGCAACGGATTTCCCGTCGCCAATAAACATTGGCGACGGGGAAATCCGTCGCCAATGTTTTAAACATTGGCGACGGTGATCTACCCGTCGCCAATGTTTAAGACATTGGCGACGGATTTCCCCGTCGCTAATGTTTATTGGCGACAGGAAAATCCGTCGCCAATGTCTTAAACATTAGCGACGGGTAGATCCCCGTCGCCAATGTTTTAAACATGAGCGGCGGATTTCCCCGTCGCCAATAAACATTGGCGACGGAAAAATCCGTCGCCAATGTATACATTTACGCAAAAAAAAAAATTTTAGATTCTGGTAGCCTCCCATACGAGAGAATACACATATAACCTGTATCAACATCAATTCAATGACAATATTTATCAACATATCATAAAATCAATCATGATATTCATTCACATTTCAAATGAATACTCATTCAATTTCATCCATCAATCCATAATATCGAATAATACTCATCATATATCATAATCACAATATATCTCACATGCTCAAATAATATTCATTCACTACGCAATAAAATCACAAATATATTACATATATGTAAAATCCAAAAGACATAATATGTATTAACACACAAGTATCACTCATTCTTCGTCGTTGTCGGCATCCCTGTTATCAGTATCGTCTGCATTAGAACGTCGTATCGTACTGCTGCTCCCTACGGGAGTACCTCCTCCAACCTGAAAAGATTATCACTCCACATAAAATATATATATACAAAAAATATCATAATAAAAGTTGAGAGGTTTGGAAAAGTAAAAGGCAATTTTTGTTATATTTTTTTCTATACTGCGTTTATGCTGTCTTAAGGGTTTCGACGTAAATTCCAAACATAAACACAAGAAAAGCATATGCATGTGCGGCCCATGAATTTATATGATTAATATTTGAGAGAAATGGTTACTGTACTCATCATGAAGTGAATGCATGCACTGTACATGTATATATACACTCAGGCAGATCCTAAATACTAGGAATTTTATTTTCTTCCAAGTAACATGGCGTCTTAAATTCCTAAGCTAAATGTTACGGAAACATATAGAACTCTGTAAAATGCACGTGCGTGCATGCATGTGTAAGCTTGAGAAGTGACGTGTCATGCATGCTCAATGAATGCACTGGATACGCGGCAACATATATGTCATTAATTTTGATTTTTGAAGTTACATTCTAGTCTATGAGGAAGCTTGATGGCTTCAACTAGGAGGATGATCGTAGCCATAGATAAGATCATATCATACTTCATGACTCAAAAAATTGTGCAAAAAATGCTATACGAAAACTGGGTACCTAAAGTATTACTACCTACGCGCACAATGTCCCTTGAATACAAAACTTTAAATAGCGTGTGCGGAAGTGTACCCAACTAGACTTCAATTGTAAGATGAAATTTGCTGAGGAAAATGCAGCACAAAATAGGAATCGATAATCCTAAAAATTGCCCAGAAAATATATCGAAGCAAGACAGCATCAATATATGCTACCAGGTCTAACAAGACAAAGTTTTAGCGATTGATTCGAGTACATATGGGGCATAAATGAACAAAGGAACTTAAGAAACAAGATTGTTGCAAATTACATCATTAAAGGACTCATTTGAAAGATTATTTTTTAGGTGGAAGTTAAATTAAGATGATAAATTACATCATTAAAGGACTCATTTGAGGAGTCATGTCATCCAAATCTCTTTACAGTGTGGTAAAACCTTAAAAAAAATTGTTGCAAAGGCTAAACCATCATAAAGGGCAAGCACCATAAGCACAGATTGTATTTGTGCTAAGATATGATAATGCAGAGTAATATTTTTTAGACCGGAAACCATTAGCTCTTTTTATTTTTATTTTTAACTGTAACTTCTGAGAGGCTCATACATAGCAGTAAAGAATGCATGTTAACTATATGCTTATTTAACTATTATGGAACTTCGTGGAGTCTCTGAAAAATATCAATGCTCATTTGAGGGCAGAGTATTGTATGTCTATACACTAGCATATAGTAGATGAGCACATTTTAACACTGTTATAATGGTTTGAGCATGACTACATGCGTGACAGGCCAGCAAAGGGCAGTTAGCAGACAAGAACTCAATCAAAACGTTTGGTAAATAACATTAGATCAATCACGTAATATCACACATTTAAAAAAGTAATAAACATGAAAAGAAGCAAGTATCTTTTAGAGCAAAGATCCTTGAATGAAAGATATAAATTGCAATCAAACGTGGGTTCCTCTTGGAATCTAAAAAGTAAAGCCAGCAAGACAGAACATCATGAATACAGAACTTAATTTAACAAATTAAGAAAGCATAAGAAAACTTCAAACATAAAAGGTGACTGGCACAAATAACTTACATTCTTCGTGCGTAGTGTGTTAATGACTGATGACTTTCCAACATTGGGATATCCGACGAACCCTACAGATATAGCTTGCTTTTCATTTTTTTAAGCGAGAAAACCGCCTTAACACCGAAAGAAGTGATCCCTGTATAAGCGCACCGAATTTTAAGCAACAATGGAAACTTCTGAACAAATGCGAGCCGGATAATCAATTTTATTATATGAAATTTTTACCATACCTTGCCAAAAGATTTATTGACACTTGCATGGAAAGCTAAAGTAGGATATTCCTTCGACAGCAGACGCAACCATCCTTTTGTAGCCCATGCAGGAATCAAATCGCACTTAAGAAGCAAAGTGCAGGATCAGATATACTTTATATATAAGAAAACTATATATAAAGAAAAGGTGGGAAAAAATATTAACACAAAGCATTCCGTTTTACAAAATTGTAACCATTGCAGACCTTGTTCAACAGAAGAACCATGTGCTTGTGCTTGCAGTGCTCCTTCAGATGCTTTTCTAAATGGCGGCATCTTGTCCCTTGTGGATCCCTAGCATCTATCACCTGTTATAGAGTAAAACGATCAGATAACTACAAGATACAAACATATATATACATGTATATCAGTACATATATGCATGCACATGTAAATACAAATAGACTTTTATCGCGGTATATGTATATGACAATGTATATGCATATTTTTGTGTGCATTGGTGTCAGTTTATCTCTGGACATAAGGACATGTATGCATATGCACAAACATAATGATTTTAGCTGCTTTTTTATTAACTTCCACCTAAAAACAGCTTTTTTATTAAAAAAACAATTTAACATAATACAACTAGTTAACTCTCAATCTTTCAAACAAATATCACCAAACGATTATCAAATCTCAGTAGAGACTTTGCTACAATTCTAAGTCAACTGGCATCAATTATTGAAAAGCATGGAATTTGAGATACTTGACATCAACATGAACCATATCAAACTATCCGAAAATAGAAATCTAAAAGAACCCCAGAAATCAACAAATCGATAGCAACCGCCCTAACCCAGAAAAACGACGGTGAGGGGGGTGTTGAGGTAGCCGCTGAACTCGATGGCTGCCGAGTCGTAGACCCTCGCAGCCTCCTCCGTCGTGTCGTACGTGTCGAGCCACACGTGCACGCCGCGCCGGGGATCGCGTATCTCCACCGCGTACTTCCCCACGGCCGCCTCCGCACGCCGCGAAACTTAGCGGCAGCTGGTGGCCTATCGCCATCCTTCGCCTTCGGTTTCTTGGGCCTGGGCTTGGGCTTGGGCTTGTTCTGTTTGAGGGTTATTTCTTGAACGTGGAGCTTGGGGTTGGAAGGGGAGTAGGAGCACTGCTGGTCGTCGGAGTCGGAGTCGGTGGCGTCGGGGTCTTGGCAGATGATTCGGACCGTTCGAGGGAGTGAGGGGGGCCAACGCCACGGTCGCGGAGGGTGGCGAAGAAGAGGGGGCGTGGGAGACTAAGGGAGGGGGTGGGGTGGAGATGACGCGGTGGAGGAGCTTGGCGAGGGCGAAGAGGGAGTCTAGGGTTCGGAGTCGGAATTTTTTGGCGAGGGCGGAGAGGGAGCCTGAAATGAGGGATTTGATTGGGGGGAAATTTTGGGGGGTTTAGAGCCTGAATCTTTGGGGGAAAATTTTAGGGGGAATTCTCCCGCCAATTTTTTTTAGGTTTTACATCATTTTAATTAATGTTGGATTATTATCATATTAAAATTAGAATTAGGGTAATATTAGATTTTTGTGAAATTACAGTTAAAATTAGGTCATTTAGGTGAATTGCTATTGCAACCCTCAAATCTAATTATTATTATCAAATTTCCTTTTACATCCTTAATTTCAAAGTTAATGTTTAGGTCATTTCAATATTAGTCCATCAAATCTTTAATATTTCCAAAGTAGTCCCTCAAATCTTCAATATTTCAAAATTAGGCATTCAAATAATGAAATTTCTATTACATCCCTCGAATCATCACAATGTTTTCAATTAGGCCCCCTAGTTAACACCGGTTACATCCCTCAAATTATTCCTTTATACTATATATATGATGTGTATATATTTAGCAAAATTAATATGATTACATGTTCGTAACACGTATAACTAAAAATGATCTCTTCATTGGCCTCTCACCATTTTCTCATAATTTTCTCTAAATTAATCAAAGTCGAAGCCAAAAACTCACGAATACTTATCGAATATCAAAGTATATTTATTTCACCAAAGAATTTAATTTTCAATTAGTATTAAAACTCATAAATAAAATTTATTTCTTTATACTATATGATGTGTATATATTTATATCAATATTTAGTTAGAAAACTAATTTATGTTTATTTAAGTCATAAAATCGGTATATAAAACTTAAGTTGAAAAGGTAAATGGTTAAAATACGACATCATATATGCAATAATAAAAATAATAACACGTGATCAATTTTAAATGAATATTTAATATACAAACAAATTTTAACATAGTTGACGTCATAGAAATTGCTATTACAACCCTAAAACCTAACTATTCTAACATGTGACCCTAGGTCCCTTAACATGTCTATTTATATATGGGTAGAAGTTGTAATAAAAATTTTGATGGGTAATATTTACAACAAGTTTAATTAATAGGATTAACATATAAAAAGTTATCAAATAATTAATAATTAGCCAAATTGATTATTCCTTTAGTTAATTTCTATTCATTTATAAGACGAATAGTGAAAATATTCATTTATTGTTAAATGAACTGTCAGATAGAATATGACAAAATTACTCACTCAGATCATGAAAAATTCTATTACATCCCTCAAATCAACTGCAATCTTATGTAAAACAATCTAATTATTACATTTGCCATCAATTGCGCACGTACGTATAACAAACCATATTGATATTTATCACTTACGTATAACAATCCATCACAAATTTATGTATAACAAACCATATTGTTAATTATTATAGCATTTATTACTTGTAGTTTGAGTCATAAATATTTTAAAAACGTATAAAGAACGAGTAAATTAGGTTGTTTGTTATTTTTTCCACACGTCTCTCTATTAAGTTGTAAAATTCGAAGTGATGAGTAATTTTTTGTAGTATATCTCCAAATTTTAAATGGTCATTAGTATCGGGGTAGAATATCTAGGAATAACTTTTCTCAGACAATAGCAATGTATGCGTCTTAAACAATAATAGTAGATGTGTTTCATGAGCCTAGAGATAGGGGTGGAAGTGAACCAAATAATCAATGAACTGTTTAGTTATTATTCATCTAGATATTCGATCAAATTTGATTTGCTATCTCATTTAACAATAAATGAATAGCTATTAGTTATTCAACTCATAAACAAATAGAAATTAACCAAATATGTATTCGATTTTCTTGGTCATTAAATATTCGTTCAATTTGAGACATAAGCTTAAATGGAAAAGACAATTTAGAGGGGGAAATTAGTAAAAAGATGCTTTAGGGGGTATTTACAAATATATACAATGTTTGGGTGTATATGTAAAAATTTCACAAAAAAAGAAAGTAGTGGTGATCCAAGAGTTTGAACACAAGACCTGTTATATCATATTCGCTCGAACTCAATTTTGACGGATCTTTCTCCTCTTAACCTTATAAAAACTCCAAGAGAACTCTATCCAAACTATTTTCATCCGATTTTTAGTGATTAAATCTAATTTAGCTCCTATGAGATTCATTCATGATGTTTACAGGCTCAAGTCCATCCGTAAACGAAGCCAAGAGTAGTGGAGGTCATCGAATCTACTAGCATAAAGAATAAAAATAAATAAATTTTAAAACGAGAAAACTACTAGATTCGTTCTCCAAGCAAATTCAAATTCAGGAAACATATATCACTTCTCCTTGAAGAAGGGACATGCCTCCAGCGACAAAGTTGCAGCAATAGCCTCCTCGACGACGACGCTAAAGGGGAGCAGGGGGCCCTTGAGAAGGCCACCAAACAACGATCCTGGATCATAGTAGACTTCCACGTCCTCAGCTCTCAAGCTATCATCTACCTGCGTGGAACAAAATAGTATTGGACTACATTTAAAATATTATAGATTTGAGGGACTAATATTAAAATAGTTCTTAATTTTTTGTGGGGCCACTCATTAACAATGGGATAATCAATCACTAATGTTAAATTTTTACGATGGCGACGGATTCGATTCGTCGCCAATAAGTATTGGCGACGTATTCGAATCCGTCGCCAATAAGTAGAGAGGAGCATGGGGCCCTTGAGAAGGCTACCAAACAACTGTCATGGATCATAGTAGACTTCCACGTCCTCAGCTCTCAAGCTATCATCTACCTGCGTGGAACAGAATAGTATTGGACTACATTTAAAATATTATAGATTTGAGGGACTAATATTAAAATAATTCTTAATTTTTTATTGGGCCACTCATTAACAATGGGATAATCAATCACTAATGTTAATTTTTTATAATGGACACATTAGCATTGACGACGGATCACCAATAAGTATT